>CAIGRO010136556.1:0-10459 GCA_903798355.1 Fraxinus baroniana
GTATCAATCCATCAATCCTTAGGTTAGCGGGCATTAAATATTTCTGACTAAAGCTGCTGACTTGACCATTTAGGTCCTGCCACACGTCCCATCAGTCAGTGATTTGACTTAAAAAGATTGAGGAATGGATCTTTGCCGGGGTAAGGTGAAGTAAGTGTGGCAGGGCATAAGTGGAGTGTGGGCCTTTGCATCCGCGGTGTATCGTAGATGTTCGCCCCTTACGTGATCACTTCGGTTCATGCAATTAGTTCGCCCCATGCGCAATCGTCTCGGCCACCACGTGGCGTGGTTTGGACCACCTCTGTGATACGTGGAGAGCGATGTGGCCGGTCTAATCTGACCCTAACAAAATGTATTCTGGAATAGTAGATTGATATAGAATGTGTGGTTGAAAAAAAGGATATTGATGTGATAGAAAATATTATTTTATTGAAAAATATGTGGTTGAAAATGAGTAGAAGAATGAAAATGAAAATTTTATTGTGTACCAAACATGGGCTTAAAAAAAAAAGGATATTGATGTGATGGAAAATATTATTTCATTGAAAAATATATGGTTAAAAATGAGTAGAAGAATGAAAATGAAAATTTTAATGTGTACCAAACATGGGCTTAGTTAAAAATTATACTTTTAGAGCATGTTTGGTAACAATTAAAATCCAATTAAAATTGAAAATATGTGCGTTATTGGATATCACCCGTCTAATAAAAGTCAACAATAATAGCTAATTTTCCAATTTTAATTCAAAATTAATCTCTACCAAACAGGCTCTTAATAAATTTGGATAAAAATTGTTGATCTCATGAAGAGTGTTGTTCAAATTGCATGTTAGTTTGGTATTACATGTAACTGCACGTGATGTCTTTCTTCTTAACACATAAAGGGCTTGTTTGGTATAGATTAAAATCAAATTTTAATCTAAATCTAAATCAAACAATGAATATTAATCACATCTTTTATATGTCCCACAGCATTTCAACTACGCATTTCAAAAACTTTTATCACAATCTACTAAAAATTTAATTTTAATCCCCATCAAACACCCCCAAAGGGACATTGTGCAGTAGTAGTTTACTCCACTAGACTACCTTCCGCCTTCTCTCGATCGTTTCAGGACGAAAAAAAAAAATTTGATTACAATTTATAGAAAGCTTGCAACATAAAATTAAAACACATTGAAAGTAAATTGATCATTGATTGCTTGAAAGCTATTTATGTGCTGAGAAGAAATGTATCTCGTGAAATTATTTGTATTACTTTTTTTACAAGCATACTATATATAACAATATTAAACCTTTTTTACAAGCATACTATATATAACAATATTAATTGTAATTCTTGTATTTTTAATTTGAAATATCGACCTTGTTATAATACAAAGGATAAATTAAAGAAATCAAAAGTAATGTAAATATGTCAACATTAACATCGACATCAACATCGATATCAAGCTTAATCTAATTATTCAACATATATGCAAGGTAGTCGACTTAATTAAGCAATTCACATAAAAAAAAAAAAAAATGTTAAAAACTTTAAAGTCTTTTTGACCATTAAGTCCTCTATCATATGACATTAAGCAAGCTATTGAAAATGATCTCATGGCAAATCATAAAATAAAATAATGAGTGTCAAACCTATACTAAATAAAAATTTATCGGCAACTTGTACTTACATGTGAACCGTCATCAGTCACATTCTTAAATATACTAGTCAGACATGAACATGTGTTGCACGTTATTTTGAAATGTTTTATAAGTGTTGTGAAAATATTCATTTGCCATTTTAATTTAAATATGAGAGAAATGCAAGCTTCTAAAAATAAATGTTAATTATTAGACATGCACGTAAATAATGAAATGAATATTTGAATGTGAGTATTAGAATTACAACAAAATGCTTAAATGGAGATTGATGGCAAATGCGATACATGAATTAACCCATGTTTGAGCCGCATTATAGTTTCAATTCTCATTCTTCTACTCATTTTCAACTTTACATTTTTCAATAAAATAATATTTTCCATCACATCAATAATTTTTCATTCTTTTTTAACCACATATTCACCATCACATCACAAAAAAATACATTATTTTCATTTTAATGTGCATCAAACAGGGGCTTAATGTGAATGTTAATTAATTTAGAATTAGTACTAAGTAATATATATATATATATGTAACAATAAATGTTAAATCATTTATATTGAGTGAATATAATTTGCAATTAAGTGAAACTTGATACTAATTAGCATACATGTACGTGGATAATGAGTTGTATTCTTTAATGTGAAATTCTAAATAATATTAAATAAATAAATGTGAATGTTAATTAATTGTTTATAAGAAGGACATGGACTTGAATGTGAATGTGAAATTCTAAATTATATTAATTAAATGAATGTTAACGTTAATTAATTGAGAATTTATTATAGTATTTATTACCGTTTATAAATTAAATACATATTGAGAAACGAAAATAAGACATTATTGAAATAATTGAATTGTAATAAGGTTATTATCGTCAAAAAATGATTTTCATTTTATGTGATATTTAATATGTTATAGGTCTCTTCCATATTTGTAGTATAAATATAAACATAATATTTTGAAGAGTTTAAAAAGATCGTACTTTTTTAAAGGCAAAATTTTGAACTTTTATTCATTTATATAAACCGTTGAAGGGCTTACAATAAAGTAGAGGTCCATCGACCTATAAACTTGCCTCAAAATTAGACATTCCATGTTTACCACATTAGCTTCACGTCCAATATGGGTGAATTGTAGGTTTCGAAAAAATGACATTGTTCAACAATATTAAGTACCGTGGCACTTTTCGAGGCATGGCAACTCAGATGAAGAACAACTTTCACCGTGTTGCTGTAATCTGACTCAAATTCTATTACATGCATCCTTAGTGTATGGTGTCATTATCCCGAAGTGATTTCGAGAAGGTTGCAATCATCTTCCCTTGCCTTATTTAGGCACACAACCACCACACCGTAGGATCTCCAATCCAGTGCTACATTTGCATCAACATTAAGTTGTCGTTTGGTATGAGATTCTTTAAATCTCAATTTCTCTCAAACTTATAGTCAGTTACATAATCTCTCCATAAAATAATTTCGCACGTTGATTCATAAATTTTAATCACATATTCTCCAAATAAATAATATTTCACAATTTTTTTAAAAAAATACATCAAATAAGCTCTAAAGTATTGGAGCATCGCATGTCATTAATGAACTAGTCTCAATTTTATCAACTATTATCAAAATATATCAAAACTCTTATTCTTTTCTAAATCAAACGAGGCAAACTAATTTCTTCATTTCATCTGTCGACAATTCGTAGTAAGAATTCCTCTGCAATCATCTCCTCTGCAAGCTCGCCTGTTGCGTAAAAGCGTGATTGATGCTTTCGACCTCCCATAAAGATTGTACGCAAAAGAAAAAGAAAAAAAAGAAGATAAAGTAGATCGAACAGGTGTAGTTGCCACTCACTTTTGGCCAAGTAATTTTTTAAAAAAAAATAAAATTGAGAGAATAACAATAATTGGGAGGGCAAAAATGAGATTACACAGCATCCAGATCCTGAGGAATTCAAGCATAAAAAGTGAGGATTGTAGGAAGGATCACCGCACCATTCCATATCGTTGCTTTGACGCTATCAGCATCTTTCCATCCATTTTACATCAAATCCAGTAAATAATACTGTTCTTCCTCAACTAAATTTTCAGAAACTCAATCCATCATGTCGTGGCAATCATACATAGATGACCACTTGATGGCCGATATTGAGGGTAATCACCTCACATCCGCTGCCATCTTAGGCCATGACGGCAGTGTCTGGGCACAGAGCGCCAACTTCCCTCAGGTCTGAAAGATTGTTTTTTGGATTTGATTTTTTCTGGGTTTTTCTTTTTATAGTCTGATTTTAATAATCTGTTAATACTCTTTTGTTTCTCTGCGCTTTCTTTATTGGGTTGAACTCGATTTATGATTCTTATTGATTTTGGTTTGTTTTATCCAGTTATTGGTTATTATTATTATTATTTGTTGATCGTGTTTTGAGTATTGATTGATAATAATCAATCTAAGGACTACTTAATCATGTGTTTATGTTGGCGAAATCTCTTGATTTATTTAACAGAGATGTCAAATCCTTTTCTTGTTGTACCGAGTTTCATATGGTGAATTTTGTTGACGAATCCAAGTTTTTTGTTAATATTTGATCATTGTAATACAGAAGCTGATAATAAATATAGGTTAGGCCCCTATTTGAAACCCATTTTCAGGAGAACAGAAACTTTGGAATAGTGACCGATGTGAGAATGTGCGGTGGAAAATAGATGAAAAGTTTTTGATTTATGTGTAATATTATTATTATTTTTTTGAGAATGTGTGGACGAGGACAGGAAATTAATGGGTGTCAAACGGGCTAGATATGGATATCAATTTATGCAAAAATATAAGCAATTAAATTTTTGATTCAGTAGAAAGACACTGATAATTCAAGAATGAAAATTTTCTATTACAAGTGATTTTTTTTTTATCTTTATCTTTATCTTTTTTTCTTTTTTTCTTTTTTTTTGTGGGATTAGTGTATTGCGATCTATTTATGGGTGGACTGAAGTCCTTTGTATCTTTTTGTATCAATGCTGTCATATAGTTCAAGCCCGAGGAGATGACGGGAATCATGAATGACTTTGAGAATCCCGGTTTGCTTGCTCCTACTGGATTGCACCTTGGTGGCACTAAATACATGGTGATTCAAGGTGAACCAGGGGCTGTCATCCGAGGGAAGAAGGTATTTTTTGTTAATCTGTTTGCATTCTTAATATAAAGAACCACGAATACATGTTTCCTTTTTTTCCTGGAAAATGGAATAGCAGCTGCGGAGTAAAGGATATATTTTCATTAGCCAAAGATAGTAGTATATAGTATATACTTGCGAGAATGTCGTTAGAAGATGCATACTTCTCTCGATTATTTACATGGACCCACTTTTCATTCCATAATTGCCTTTGGGTTCCGAACTCCATATGGGGAAGAAGCGTTGTTGTTTCCGAGGTCTCGATCATTTACACGGACCCACTTTTCATTCCATTTGTGGGAATTTGATGATCCATAAACCGAACGATCGGCTTGACAAACGCCTATTTCTATTAATCTTTTACTATTGCTATTCACACTTTAAGAAGATTCTTGAACAGAGAATTGCTGGAGCTTAAATTGGCGACTCAAACTAGGTATGCAGGGAGTGAAGGTGGTAAATATCTTTTAAGTTGGGTATACCACACTATGGTGTAATTGATCTTCTTGTCATTAGTTTTTGGATTGCATTAGAGACAAATGATGTCATTCGCAAAAGGCTACAGATCTTAAAAACGTAAAAAGAAGCAAACAAAAAGCTGGTTAATAGCCTTTGTGTTGACAAGTCGCACTCTTGTACGAGGCGTGTGTTGACATTAATCAGAGAAGTTTGTTTCGGAATGGATTCATTCTGAAAGCTATAGCCTATAGGTCCCTAACCATTTAGTTAATAGCATGTGTGTTGTCTAGTCTTGCTATTGTACGTGGCATATATGTTCGCATTAATCAGAGTTCATTTCAAAGTGGAATTATTTCAAATGCTATAGGGTGGATCAGATACCCAAATCATTTAGTTGGAGTAGTAAATACAGCACTGAACCTGTGGTCCTTGTTAAGCTGTCGTAGTGGCTGTTCCTTTTCCTGATATATTGTTTCGATTCAGGGACCAGGCGGTGTTACTGTGAAAAAGACCACCCAGGCCTTGATTATTGGCATCTATGATGAGCCTATGACTCCAGGCCAGTGCAACATGGTTGTTGAGAAGATTGGTGATTATCTTATTGATCAGGGTCTTTAATTGTTTAGGTAAGTAATTTCCAGGCTTTCATTTATCCATTTATTTTTCTATTACCATTGCAAGTGATCGACTGTTATGTTTTTTGCAGCGAGGCCTCTATACAAATATTTGGTGTTGTGGGTTCTTGGTCTTTGGGATAAAAGGAGTTTGGCATTTGAGAATCGATAGATAATGTTCTCTTCCTAAATTCAATTGAGTTGTCTTTGCATTTCCTGGTTATGAAGATTGTTATCATGAATTCGTGCGAGTAAATTATGTATTTTTGGTGGTTTTTTAATGGATATTAAATTTCATAGACAGCTTTGCAAATATAGTATTTGGCGTGTATGATAAGCGTATTTATGGTTTTATTGCTTCTACTATCTATTTCAACATGGCTTCTATTGTCATTTCGATATATACTGTGTAAACAAGATGCTACATTTCTCGTCCAATATAAAATGGATAATGATAAAACATATGATACGAAGATGATAATGATGTTCGTAAACCATTTTCTTCACATTAGTATTACCCTTGGGGCTCGTTTGGCAAGACTTTTATGAAGTCAAAAATTGCTTCTAAGACTAATAAGTTGTTTTTTATTATGTTTGGATAATGTTTCTAAAGTGTGTTGTGTGATTAGAAAAGCTTTCTGAGAAAGTTGTTCTAAGCTAGCTTCCTCGGAAATCTTTTCCACATGATCTTTAGTTACTTGAAGTTTTGCTAGTGTCTTGGGTTAAGCTGAATCGAGACTTCTTTGTGATATTCTGGCCCCATGTCATAAGATTTTGTCGCAGTATGTTCTGCTAAAATGATGTGAAGTTGAATTATAGCTTGGTCCCGGTTGCTATTGGTTATGTGGTCTTGTATGATCATCATAGCACATTAAAACTTCTTTAACTCCGCTAATCTTTTCAACAGGAGAACTTGTGCTTGGCTTCATTATTATATTGTGTGGGGGCCACGGGCAACCCGATAAAATATACCTTTAAACCCAAAAGCCATAGAGCAATGCTGGGGTGTCGGACCCATTTTGCCCGACCTGGTACAGGTCCTCTCACAAATAGGGGTGAGGTGGGTTTTTTGGGGTGTTTTTTTAATGATGTGGGACTCACCTCATGTGAGAGTTCAGCTCTATCAGGCCTTTTACAGGCCTGGCAGAGCAACATTTTTGAAAGCCATAAAACGGTACAAAGTTTGAACATTACGACAACAGTGATGTAATGTAGAATCTCATTAGAGAGTAACAAGTTCTAGTTAGGTGCTTGATAATGGCAAAACTGGTACTCAGATTGTAACGCCCCAAAATTTCACAAATACTGGAGTGTTATCAAAATTTCAATTTCTTTGCAGAACGATAAAAATAATATTTTTATTAAATAAAAATAACTGAAATATCTGTAATTTCAAACATGAATACATAACCACAAATTAAATAACTGTTTTTGAACAAATAAAACTCACTAATAATTTAAAAAAAAATAAACTTAATATTTTATCTCTTCGATTTCTCTTGGCATTCGCATTTACCATCCCGTCAATGTTTCAATTGACCCTAACTAACCAGTAAATTTTTGTAAGAGTGAGTATTTAAAAATACTACGATTTTCATACACAATTATATACAATAAAATAAACACTTCATATCACTCTTCTCTAATAGAGTACATCGATGATCAAGCGACACACCCATTTTAGGTCATCTTTGATTTCCATAGAATCTCATATCTTTTAATAAAGAACCTGAAGGTTCACGCATAATTCATGCATAAATTACTAAACATGAAAGCATAAGGAAACGAACAACTTGAACAAACGTATTTTACCTTGATTAATCAAACGAGCTTTTGAAAAAAAAAAATTTCTTTGAAATTTACAATTGCTTTTAATTAAAGTTGCCGAGTAAAATTCTTTGGTGGTAAATTGTGGGACAAACGAGCTTTTGAAAAAAAAAATATACTTGAAATTTACAATTGCTTTATATTAAAGTTGTCGAGTAAAATTCTTTAGTGGTAAATTGTGGGACAATTGTATACTATTTATAGTAAAATGTAGTAATTGAGTCTTGGTACAATTGGGATGGAAAAATCATATTTATCAAATTTGATAAGAATTAATTTTTAGTAAACAAATCAAAATATAACAAGTGTACATAAAACATATCACAACAAAAGGTCATTCTAATCCAATACGTGATAGTAATGACAATTTGACTTTAAATAGAATTCTAATAAATAAAAATTATCCTACATCCATTCGTTAGTGAGTATCCATCATCCAAATTCAATTTGATTTAAAAATAAATAAATAAATACATTACAATTTCTTTGACTTCAATATCTTGAAACTAACTTATCCGAATTAGCTTTTTTCAAACCCAATTTACATGATTAATTATGAGCTATCAAACGACTACAATATTGATAAACTTATCATCACTCTATCAAAATCCAAATATTTGACCCAAAAACATAAGAATTTAAAACATACTTCACTAGTCCCTCAACTTTCAAAAATATAAAATATAATATATAGAACAAATAAATTTTTAATTCTAAAATTTTAGGGGTGTTACAGAGATGACACAATCTACGATGATGGCAAATACTGGTTATGAGCTCGATAATGGTAACAACGTCTGGGTAAAGTGACGTGATAACAAAAAAAGGTAAAGTTAACACAACAAAAAGAGGGACACCATTGTGAAAGGAAAAGGGAAAGGAAATACAGGGGTTTTGAAGAGATAGAGAACAATCATGTTCTTGCTATGTGAAAGTTACTAGTTCAACTCTAAAGTCGCCTAATAGTTAAATAACGCAGAATTAAAACTTATCAATTAAAAACAACAAATCATTTTTTTAATTGTTTTAGATGTTTGGTCAATCAAGTCAAATTGATATCATGTTGAATTGCCACAATAAATAATTAAAGCAGTAAATAAAACAAAATTTGATGACTGTGAAAATCCTTAACTTGGTAAAAACTTCGGGACCAAACCAATAATTTCCATTATAGACAACAAGAATTTACAGTAGGATCCAACCTAGAAAACCCACTAAACTCGTTGATCTAATTCCTGCAATCTCCAAGACCAATTAGAACGTACTTCACTCACACATGTTCCTAATCTTTTGAAATTGTCTATCTCTTGTGGAATATCAAGAACGTCTCATTCTTGTATTCTTTCTATGCTTCTAGTCCAACATCCCTCAATTTTTAGCAACATTTGAAAGTTATTAAGAAAGTACTTCCCTGATGATATCTAGGAAGTAAGTGTTTTGGATTATAAGAAATTCGATATTTATCCAAAACTTGTGGTTGATTGATCTCAAGAAACAAAAGGTAAAACTAAAGATTTGGATGTGTTCTTGAATCTTGAAAGAATGATATAAGGATGTAAAGCAATGATTAGTCACCACAAAAACATACCGAGCATGGGGTATTTATAATATGAGGTGTTTAGGTAGTAGATAAAACTCTTGAAAAAAACAAACTATGATTTCTTGGACAACACCTAGGGATGTCAAAAAAATCCGTTCAACTCGATACATGTGGGGCCCTGCCCCAAATGGGGCGGGGATTACCCGCATAACCGGGTAAACGAGACAAAGGTCATTACCCCGAAATGGGTACGGGAAATATAGTCCCCACCCCGTTTAAAGTTAATTTCAAATTTAAGTTTGTTATCGAACAAAAATAATAAATTTATCATCATTTATAAAGAGAACGTAAGTTGTTTTTAACAAATGAGTAAAAAAAGTAATAATATATCAATATTTACTAACTATAGATATAAAAAAAAATAAAAGCAAAATTTAAAATAAATAAAAAACAAATGAGTAAAAAAAGTAATAATATTTACTAACTAAAGACATAAAAAAATAAAATAAATAAAAAATAAATGGGTCGATAAATATGTCAGGGGCTCGCCCTGCCCCATCCCGCTTTAACCGCTTATGGGGATGGGGTAAGGTAACAAAAATATCCAACGGAATGAGGGTGAGAATGGGCGACCGGTCCCATACCCGCCTCGTTGTCATCCCTAACAACACTGTCACTCGAGTGCAGGCGAGCGAGAGGTGCGTCGCTCAAGTCGGGCGACAATTATTCTGCTTTGGACGCTCGAATATCAGCTAAGCGACAAGCTAGCGTAAATTCGACGACTCTTTCTTCTTATTCCATACTCGAATCCAAAGATTCATAATTCATTTATACAACTCTCCCAAAAATTCATTGACTTCTACAAATTTTTTGTAATAATCCTAATCTTTTACAATAATCCTTTTGTCTAAAGAATTGTCAATACAAGTAAAAACCTGATACTATGGAACTAGAAGTGCTAGTTGAGATGGTGACAAGAAACTATACGACTTGTTCCTAACAACTATTTATTTTTTTACTTCGGAATGTAGAACGACATCGTTTGAATAATGTCCAATTTGGTTGCATCTTGTATGCTATGCACTTGGAAGAGAATGGCGTCTGTCACATCTCTGTTTGGAGTCAAGGTACTGTACATTGGACCGTCATTGTTTACAGCGCCCTTTTTAAGTTGGCTCCTTTCAATTCGATCATGGTGTTTTCA
>CAIGRO010136591.1:0-11758 GCA_903798355.1 Fraxinus baroniana
AATCATCTATTGGCCACATACATAATGAAAATTGAAACACGATAATAAATGCACAATAATCATATCAATTGATGCATTAAATGATGAGTATTGACATTAAAGAAACTTAGGTCAAATACACTATAAATCTCAACATTAAACACTTAGTCCATTGTACAATAGAAGCACAAAAAGATAATAGGGAGAAAACCCATTACAAAATGAAGGAGATAATAGAAAAAATTCAAGATAATGAAAGAGAACATTTCCTTAAATATATTCTAGGAGATATAATGGATTGAACTTTGAATATTCCTTTCAAACTCCCAAGTCTTTGTTAAATATTCTCTTCTTCTTGCTTATTATTCCTTTGATGAAGTGTTCTCCTCTATTGCTTCTTGCCCTAGAATTGAAGAGAAAAATGGTATTTAAAGGGCCAAAATCGGCTCCAATGAAATTGCAGAAGAGATCCCGAATTTTACGCAAAACATGCAAAATTTGCCCAGTCGGAAAGTGCGAGCGCACAGTGCAACCCTTTTGGTCTCAATCTATTAAAAACCCTTCTCGTGCTGGCACCAAACTAAGCCTACGCACGGGCACAGACTTTTTTCTTTCTTTTTTCCATCTTAGTCCTCCATCTAATTTCACATCAGGTCCCTCAATTTTGATCATATACAATATGGTCCCCAAATTTTGATCTTTATATCAATTTTGCCCTCCAAAATTTGCAACCCTAGGTCCTCCAACTTTCTATGTGCACTTTGGTCCCTAACTTCATGTTTTTGTACACTTTTGATCCAATTTTCTCTTCTTTTTGCTTTATTCTCTTTCCATTTAGGTTTATGACCTACAAAAGCCAAAAATACCCAATTGTGAGTCGATACCCGCTATTTTCATCAATAATAAGTATATTTAGGTATTAAATAAATGTGCAAAAACACACTTATCACCTATTATTATTCACATTGAATAAAATATATCTGCTTCGCTCCTTGTGGACGTAGTCACATTGTCGAATCACGTTAAATCCTTGTGTTGATTTATTTCTTTTACTTCTCTATTATTGCGTATAAAACCCAACAAACACACACCAAGTACTGCGTACTAATCATGCTTGTATGTTAGTTCGTGAAAATAATTTAATTCAATGATTACATAAAGTAGAGCTTTACCGATTAAGTAAAACGAGAGTTATGGTAATATGATCAACTAATTCTTAAATTATACAGAGTCTGAGGAAACCTAAGAATTGTGTAATAATCAACATTTTAAACGGTCATTGTATTCTATATATGTCGTTGCTTCTGCAAGCTTCTTTAGCAAAGTAGTAAATTCACTCTCATCTATCAACTTCTCTTTATGCTTTTAAATAAAATTGGAACAAGAAATCTACACAAGACACCAACGATGGTGTTCGGTACAGAATATATACTAGCTGGAGGGGATTATGGACCAGGATTGTCTAGTCCACTATACCGAAAATGCTACAACTACAAAACACGAATGTGAAAGTGAGTTTCATCCTTTCGCTTCATCTTCTCTGAAAGTTGAAGAATTTGATTGCAAATGCAAAAGTGACTGCAAAGAGTATGCAGAAACCAACCACAACAAAACCAGCAATACCCAAGAAATCATGCCTGAACCCGAACTGATCTTTGAGCAATTGCTTTACTGGCAGTGAGTGAATACCATCAGCAAGTTTTACTGGCTCGTTTATGTCTCCGTACTGGGATGTCAGAAGTCCGTATAAGCTCCAAGCTATAGGATTTGCCCAGTAATACCATCTCCACCATATGGGAATCCTCTGATCAAAGAAAAAATATTATGATAAGAGGGATTGGCAATCAACGTTCATCAAGAAGAGTCTTCTTTTACTAATGATGATACAAAATTATCTGAAGTATGCGTCATTTCTAAAATCTTTACTCGAATCGAGAGTTGAAGTGTCGTAGTGACTTGTGCACCGCATCCTATAAGGACTAATGGCTAAATGGTAGACAAGAAGATGATGTGCAGTAGGACATAATTAGGAAACTTAAGAAATGCTTGTGATAGTGGATTAATTACCATGCGAGAGATCATAAAGCCACTGAAAAGGTTCCACATCATATAGAATGGAGCAGCGAGGATAGCAGCAATATTATGATTCGGTGTAACAGAAGTTGTCATCATTCCGAAGTAGGTGAAGTACAGCAATGTGAAATACATAAAATATATGTACCAAAGAAATTTCCATATATTCCACTCGAAAGAGGCCATGAAGTAGAATATAGTGCTGTATATAACCGACTGCACAAATACATATGGGAGCTCAACTATAACCTGCACAAAAAAGAAAAAAATGGGAATATCATTCCAAGAACATTAACAATATTGAAAATTAATAAGATCAAATGATAAAGAAGGCAAGGTTCCGTGCCTGTGCGAAGGCAAATGGTAGTGCAGAATACATTCCTGCCGCTCTCTCTCTATATGAAACAGACCTCTCAACGTAAACCACCGGCTGCACAGAAGTAGCATTTGTGATCCCAATGAACAAGACAGCTGCGTACATGGATCCCATAGCATTAAATATATCTTGCTGAGTTTCCCTGCAAAGATAAACTTTACCAATTAAAGTCGAAACAAGAAGATTTTATTATAATCAGTTACAGAAAACACAGTTTTAGTACAAAGGAGGAGGAAAAAAAGAAGAACAGGGGACCAGAGAATAAAGAGGCAGTCTCTTCAGCCCAACTCAATGGAAATTGGGTTAACACTGGTATATTATCTGAGATATGCAAGGAACCTTATTCCATGGAACGTATCAGACTTATCATGGCTTTTAAGGCAGCGAGTCTCGGAATATCTAGATAATTTATTTCTTGACATATAATTTCTCTTCTAGAACAAAAAGTCACTGATATGAGGCAATTTGACAATAGAAACCTCTTATAGCAATCATGTCTCTAGCGACAAGTCTACATATTTGTGCATGGCAAGCAGGAAGTTCATTCTTCTTTTTCTTTTATGAGAAAAAAGATATAAGAACTATTAAAGCACTCTATATATAGGAGGGTCAAAGTTTTGAATGGGCACCTTTTGGAACCAAATTTCCAGCATATAGTTCCAAACATCAAGGAAATGATAACTGTGTAGAAGAAGCGCACGGCAGTGTACTGTGGGTTTCGCCAGTAGGACAAGTTTTGCTTCCACAGGCACGTCAGAAATTGACCGAAAACCAATAGTGAATATTTGCTTGGGAAGCTTAAATCATTTTTATCCTTATCTGGTTTGCTTAACGTTTTGACAAGATCTTTATTTTTCCTGAAAGAGTGAAAAGAAAATAAATAGAAAGAGAAATTGGATAGAAATAACTCCTTCAAAAAGAAAGGAAAAGAAACATACCGGAATAAATTTGATTGACGATAAATTTGTGCAAAGTCCAATCCTAAGCGAACTTCTTCTGCTGTTGATGTGACTTCTAGAATCCAAGTTGCTGGATTATATTCGGGACTGATTTTTTGAACTCCTTGAATAGCCTAGAAAATAATGACAGAATAGTCATGGAGTTTTCAGATACATTGAAGCTAAGGATAGACTAAAAAACATAAATTGGAAATTGATCAAACTGAGTTTACCTCAAAATATTGAATAAGTTTAGATGATCGGTTTCCCAATGGACCAGCATAAATGAGCTGTCCACCTTGTTTCATGAGTAAAAGCTGAGAAAGAAGAACAAGAAAACAAGAAGAAACATTTTAGAGATTAAAATGTGTACAATAAAAGCAGTGATTTTAGTACTTGGTAGATAAAAGAAGGAAACCTCATCGAAAGATTCGAAAATGTCAATGCTGGGCTGGTGAATAGTGCAAACAATTGTTCGTCCAGTGTCAACAATATTCCTCACGGTTCTCATCACAACAGCAGCAGCCCTGGCATCAAGTCCTGAAGTCGGTTCATCCATGAACACAATAGAAGGATTGGCGACGAGCTCAACAGCAATTGTCAGCCTTTTCCTTTGTTCTGTCGACAAACCATTAACGGCTGGTACACCAATTAATGCTCCACGTAGTGGGGTTAGCTCAACTAGTTCCATGACCTCATCTACAAAAGCCTGCAATCAATATAAAACATCCACAAAGAATCAGAAATCAGAGATAATAGAAGAAAATAAATAGAAAATGAACCAAGTACTACCCTTTGTGTTTTGAAGTCACATTGAGAAGATAGCCGGAGACAAGCAGAAAAGAAAAGCGATTCATGCACAGTCAGACATGGGGAATGAACATCATTCTGTTCACAGTATCCAGAAATTCTTGCAAATGTTTCTTGCTTTTTGGGGTATCCCGAAATATAGATACTGCCTTCAATATATCCACCAGTTTTCCTACCAGCTAAAACATCCATGAGTGTAGTTTTTCCTGCACCACTAACACCAATTAATGCCGTAAGTACACCTGGCCTAAATGCTCCAGTGACATTTACCAGTAGCTGTAACCTGTCTTCCGGTAAGCCCTGTCCCTTCAGTTCCTGAAGCATAAAAAGGGTAACTGAGTAAGAATAATAAATTTATCAATAATAATATGAAGTTCCAAACCTCTCAAAAGCTGATGTAATATACCAGAGGAACATCTATGTAATAGCTGATGTCGCTAAAGCACATTGACAGAGGTTCAAAAGGAAGAACCATGCCTCTTTGTTTATTCATGTTCTTTCCTGAATTAAAAGGAAAATGTTAAGAAATTTATGCCAAATCAAGAGAAGGAAACAAATCAAAAAGTATAATATTTAGCACACCGCTATATGAGTGTGAATGTTGAAGAAACTCTCTGAGAGAAATGATGGACGATTCCCTCTCTTGTCCCTTGTTGTCTTTGGAATCTTCTTTGGATACAACAGCTTGCTGACTCCCTAGGGCTGCATAAGATTGGAAGAGACAATTTTAATTGTTATTAAAGGGACCAAAGGTAGCTGGAAAATTACAGTATGCCTTATTTGCTAGTCTAGAGAAAAATGCCAGATTACTTCTACAGAGGACTATGCAGATTCTTACAGATCAATTTGAGCTAATAACAAATCAAACTAAGTGCTTTCTAAATTTGAATCTGAAGTTTCTGAGTTTTCTGTACATCCGTCATTATTTTGTCATATGCAGTAGTCATGACTAGTTAATGAAGATAGCTCCTATACTAAACATAACTATTTTTCTCTGGTAAAAGGCAAAAACACGTCCAAAATCCGGGAACATCCTACGATTTGATGTATAATGATGATGATGATGATGATATATTTGCTTTAATGATCAAGGCATTGATGTCTATAAAGTGAGGGTGCCAGTTTATGTTTAATGATAATTGTATGGCAGATTGATAATCAATATACTTGAGAAACTAGAAAGCAGAATCTCCTAGTTGTCATTAATATGGAAACTATGATATATTGGATCTTTGGGACGAAACTTACGGTTTAGGTAAGTCAGCGCTAATGTGAAGAGAATATTCAATAGTAGTGTATATCCAAGCAATGCTCCAACACCAATCCAATACCAATAGCTATCAGGAAATAAGCTGCGAACCTTGAGTAATGTCTCTCCCAAAGACAAAGTACTGTTGTTCCCTGCTTTCTATCAGTGACAGAAAAAAGAAAAGGTCTATTATACAATAAGAAAAAGGTCAAGTACTGAATAAATGGACAGAACTTGTATCTAGCAGAGAGCCTCTTTTCCCCTTCTACTAAATACATCAAAAACTGAGTAACTGAATAGGTTTTCTAAGGTATTCTCATTAAGAAGTCGTTCTGTAACCATTTATTTCTTTCCTCCTTTTCTTATGAATTGTAAATTGACATGGACCTCTGAAAGAAGAAAACAAATGCTAAAAGCCTTGAAGTTAAAAAAAAAAGTGTGATGTTGTAGTACAACTCCATTAAGTTCCAAAAAAGGCCAATGTCTGATGTGCATTTATCTTTCAGGACATGGTTGTTCCATATCATTTTTCAGCATATAAGTTTCAGGTACCTAAAAACATAACTGTAGGCATCCTTAAGAGTGGAATGAATAAATCACATATATGGATAGAGAGAAACGCAGATTAGACGGTAACAAAACCAATATATCATTATACCTTATCCCAGGAGTGGCCAAGAAATTCATTCACAGAAGCTGCATTTTGGGCATACATCAAAGGGGAAAACCAATAACCCCAGATCCACCAAACTGGGATGCTATCTGTTGGAATGAGAAAGGTTATCAAAAATTTAATGTGATAGTAATGTTCTTTTGGAAAAGAAAAGGCCAAAAGACCAGTCAAGAACATATTCCTAGAGACAAACAATTACGTGACGGATTATCAATGACCTCTTGAAAGAATAAAGCCTCCTAGAGCCATGACAACCAGCATTGCAAAAGATCCAAATGTGTTGGCAACTATCATATTTCGGCCTAATGATGCCATCACGCGGAAAAGGGATACTGACATCTGGTGCAAAGCGAAGTATAACAAGAATTGCTTTAAGCATCTGCACATCACCAAGCAAGATATGCATTTATATTTACCATATCCAAAAAGCAGAAAAAGGAAAAGAAGGATGAAACCACATGTTGAAGGAAAAAATACCTAGTTATTTCGGGATCAAAGCCAATGACATAATATGTGACAGCTACCCATATAAAAGATTCTACTAGTGAAGGGAGGATACTCAAAATCCAAGAGGGGAGAGTGTATATCCAGCAGGGGTAGAAATGCAGGTCTCTGTGTTTGTAAAGAACGGGAAGCTTGGCTATCAACATTGGGACCTCCATGAATCCATTGAAAAGAATCATAACTAATGCAAAGTAAATTGCACCAAGATAAACACCTCCATCATCAAGTGTATTGTGATGCATTGTTGTTCGCAAGAACACGCTCATAATGATCAAAATAATTAGTAGGAGCTGCAAATGCAACACATTTTTCCCATATAAGCATTTGGAGGTCATATTGTATAGTACAATAGGCTTCTATTATTTTAGGTTTTGATTGCCAACAAATAAAAGGAGGACAGGGTTCAATAGATTTCACTTTCGCTATAACAAGAGACTTGAAGAAAAAAAAATTACCTGCATAAATTTGAAAATAAATACAAATGAATTCCGCTTCAGTAATAACATCTGCCAAGAGAAACTAATCCACAGAAGCCTGGTCCTTGTTACACCATAAGTACTAGTCGATAGAGCCGCTGGATGATTGTAACGTTTATCATATGGAGTGGCCAACTCCTGGGACAAAGAATTACCTACACGAAAGGATTTAAAACCTTCTACAAACTTATCAACAGGTACATATCTGTAGCGATGGTCGAGGAACCAATACTGCTCTTGATCCTTTTCAGATGTAACCTGCTCATGAATATTCAAGAGGTAAGCCCTTAAAAAGGAATGCAACGAGCAAAAGTTAAGTTCAAAGGACCCCAAAATAGTACCTCCTGTAGGAAGTCGGCAACATTTTTTCTATATGGACACCTGAAACCCATAAATGCAAAAAATTCAATTGCAGCTTCACGAGGCCCCTGATACACAATTTGTCCCTCACTTAAAAGAATTATATCATCAAACAGCTCGTAAGTTTCAGGATCCGGTTGCAACAACGATACTAGTGTTGTACAATCAAAAGCATGCGTTGTGTGCCTTAAATATTTGATAATTTGATGGGTCGTTGAACTGTCTAGTCCTGTTGATATCTCATCCATGAAAAGGACCCTAGATGCACCCATGAGCAGTTCAGCTGCAAAAATGTTTATATGTTAGTAACCAAAGCTGAACATTTTCCGCACATGCAAACAAGCAACATGAAAGTAATGTGGAGCTACCAGTTGTAAGTCGCTTTTTCTGGCCCCCAGAGATCCCTTTGAGCATTTCATCTCCCACCAATGTATCGGCACAAATATCCAATCCTAATATCTTTGTTAAAATTCAGATGGATACATGAGAACGATAACGGACCAAAATATTATTTAGTAACCAAAATTATGCATGGACCTTATTATTCTCAGAAGTGAGAAAATCTGGCATAATCTTACTGTACCTTCATGATGTACTCCACAAGAACACTTGTCTGTTCCCCCAGCGCCACTGCCTAGGAGAAAACAAATATTTCAACACAGACACAGACATGAGCTTTTGGGGCACATTCAGAGCCACACTAATTTAAGACAACTTCATCTAGGAAAGCATACCTTGATGAACATATCTAGATCTTCATCTGGGTTTATTCCAGCACATTTCTCTCTTTTTAGAAGTTCCATAAGCATTTCTACGCCAATTTTTGATGGTTCGCCAACCAAATTTCACATAACACACATAAGAAACACATACTTACAAAATTTCTTCAATAACATTATCATGAATCTCTAGTTATGCTTACCACTCTTAAACCCAGCACCCTGACAGCGTCCTGAGAATTCAAGGACCTCCCTCACAGTCATCTCTGCAATGTGCCAATCCTGCTGACTAACATATGCTGAAGTCCTCTGAGTTGTAAACTCCTTCAGATTGTGTCCATTATATGTAATTTTCCCTGACATCTTCAAAGTAGTTTTATGACATTGATAGGAAGAAAAAACACAAACAATATCTAAGACAAAAATAACCGTTATTGGAACACCTGACATCTCCAGGTTTGGCTCTCACATGGGCCAACCAGATTCAGGGAACTCAAGTTATTGGGAATTTTCAGGAAACCAGCAGAGTATTCTCTAATATGGAGATGCCTAATCATTCTATCTTCCAAGAAGAAAAGCATTTTTGTTCTCTTCATGATTCAATGGCGTGTATTTACTGAGAGTGAGAGGACTGGGGTAGCACACTGCTAATCAAGTTTTATGTTCAGATTTCAGTAGGAATATCTATAAGCATAATAAAAGTTAGTACACAGATCAACACAGCTCGAGGAGATCAATGTCAAATGAACAAATACCTGAGTGACTGAGTCAATTCTGATGGTGCAATTTTAAAAAAAAATATTGACATTACAGATATTTATAACTTTGCTTTCAAGACACTATTGTTTATCAAGAAAGTGAGGGCACAGGACTAGACGCTTTAAACCATAATTACTACGTGTCCTTTGTTAAGTCCATGAATGGCCTATATAGAATATTTTATCTATACGAAACCTCAACAAGTTTTCACTAAATAATTGTTTGAAATGATGAAAATTGATGAAGGACATTAATATCAGTAATAAAAAAAATGTCATTGTACCTGCAAACTAGGACTAAGGCGGTCTGCAAGAGCCAGAAGAAATGTTGTCTTTCCAGAGCTTGGGGGCCCCAAAAGGAGAGTCAACCTAAATGATGACTTAAATTCATTAAAATGAAAGTGAAAGTGTTGATTGACCATTCAAAGAAGCTCGAGTTCTACCTTGAAGGCCGAATGATTCCACTGATGTTGTTTAATATGGATAAGTTGTTTCTTCTACCAGGGAAAATCCTGAGCTGCCTCAAGAAAGTCTTATTTTTTTGTTCATTTTCCCACAGAAACATTAGTATTAGAACAATGCTGGGTAAAATACTTTTACGTTGTTAAAAATCTATACTCTGCAGCCTACCTCAGTCATATCAAAAACAAAATTTGGGATGGTCGGCAGTGCCCTGCTTCCGACATGGACTAATGCATCCACCTTCAGATTCTGAAATCGAACCTCAACTTTCGGAAATTCCAGATTAACTCTGTAATGAATGTGGTCAGACTGGAATTAATTTCAGGCATTTAGTACATGTCCCAACAATTGGTAGTCACAATTCATTATAGAGTAGTTAGCATGAGAAAATTGCACAATTGACTATCAAATATGAAGATCTGTTACTGAAACACGATAAAAACTGCAACTTGAATAGAAAGATGACTTATAATATGCTACATGCAACTCCTGGAAATTATGTTTGGAAGTCCCATCAATGGTACAGAAGACTTTTAACGATTTAAAAATTTAAGATGTTTAAGTTTATCAATAAACTAACTACCCACAGTCTGCTTCCCTCAACAATATCACTGCAAATTTTGCAAGAATCAGTATTAGGTTTAAGACTTCAAGTTCTCAAACCATGGAACTGAAAACCACATTTGCGCTATGTAAACCTATAAAGAAATTGAATTGCACTATTTCTAATATAGCCCCTTAACAACGATTTCAAACTGCCAAGTTTGAAGAAGTCCAAACTCAAATTACCAAGAAATGTGCAGTCATCAACTCAGTATAGTCCAGCGCATTGTAATTTCTGTTACGACAATTCTTAAATCAGTGAAATGAAACACTCTTAATACATCTTTCATATCCAACTTTGGGCCACTTTAATAAAAAGGATAAAGTTAGAATCATAAAATTATAATCACCAATATAAAATCTTTGAGTAAAAAGTTTAACAATAGAAATCTATCCAAATTTGCAGACGAGATCAAGAATAACTTACAGAACACAGCATCATTAATTAAATTGTAAAATTGAGATCTTCAAGCTATGCTGTGATCAATTTGACTATACACTAATCAGATGATTCTGATTCACTTATTTCTTAATCTCATTAATGCAACAGTTGTTATATTAGGATCATTCTGACAATTGTACACAATTCAGGATAGTTAAAAATTCTTGAATCGTCTCACCGTCCAAAAAAAAGTATGCAACCTGCGCCCAATTTACTTTTGCCGAAAACTTGAACCAAATCCATGAAAACAAGAAAAGCAGCCTATAGTTCTTAGAAACCCAGTAGCAATCAAATCAACCTAGCAAACTAAAATAAACAAGCAATGTAAAAGTTGAAAAGTACATCAAGGGCATATAAAATCTTTTGCGCTTATAGAACTAACAACTTCTAGAAAAATATAAAATGTTTACTGCGTATGCAACAACTAATTATTTTGACAAACACCCATAAATCAGAATTCAATAATAATTCAAGTGTTAAAAGAAAAACAATAAAAATAAAGAAAAAACTCAATTTTCAGCAAGGCTTACGCATCAAATCTTTGTCTAACTCTTCCTAAAAACAGCTCCATATCTTCATTAACTGCTTTAATCATTTTATCCAAGACTTCCTTCTTTTCTGAATCTTTAACTTTATTAACATCAACCAATGACATCTCCCCAGCAAGGTTGCGAAAAACTGCAGTACGGGCTCGGACATAAGTAGGAGACCATCTGCAAAGTAGCCAACACCAGAGCGTCTTCATTATTTCTGCTGCTCGTTCCTGCATTTCCTGTAAACATATCTTCTGTATCACCCCGCATATTGGGGCAAATTTGTCAATGATCAAGAAAATGCAAGTATTAAAAGGAAAATTTGAGAAGGATTTAAAGGCGGGTTTGGAGCCTTGAATGGCATTTTGTCATAAGGGTGGTGTTTGATGGCACAATTTCAACAACTTTGGAGGCATAATGTGGTGGTTGAACGCTTTTCATTAATTTGAATTTGATCAATCAATTTCTTCAATTATTGCATCTTTCGTTCATATTATCAAATCTGGGAGATCTAACTTGTATAAAAGTAAGAAGTAATTAAAATTTGTGAATGAAATGAAGGGAGAAAAGGTAGATGGTAGTAGGTTTTAGGGGTTAGGAAAAAATGGCAGGAAATTTTAAATTTCGAAGCAGTTAAAAACGGTTGGCAATAAAGCCCTGTTTGGATGACCGTTTTCCACAATTAGAAATCGAATTGAATATGAATTATAATTTCATGTGAAGATTTTTACATAGTTTTGAATTCTGGTTCTTTTTTTTTTTTTTTTTTTTTTTTTTTTAATTTTTTTTTTTTTTTTTTTTTT
>CAIGRO010136597.1:0-11254 GCA_903798355.1 Fraxinus baroniana
TTGTTTTCTTATTTTTGAAATGGAGTAAATTTAAAGTGGGATTTATGAATTTTTCCCATGTTTTTATCTCCCAATGAGTTGTAATCAAATCCTACCAAATCAAGCCCATAAACTAACTCTTTAACTTAGGCAAGATCCACTCTCAATCAAACAAACATCCATAATATTATTTTATTTTTTGCTATCATGAATGTCGACCTCATTATTAGCAAATTTGGTGTAGTTGCTTCTAATCATGTTAGTTTTGTTTGTTTGTTTGTATCTAATTGATCACTCAAAAGCAACGCCGTAAGTGGAGATTAGTTGTTTGCAAACATACTCATTTGGTTGTTGATCCCAATCAAGGAATTTAAAGTAAAATTGATTTATTATGACATTATTAATAGAATCATAATTGAAACGAAGAAATAGAGCAACCAACGACTTTATTAAGATAGCTCGATCTTGAGCCCATTAAAGTTAGCTTAATAGCATACAATTAAAACTTCAAGTTTTATCACATCGTTCAAGAATGACAATTATAAAATACGAGATAGACATTTATCTTATCCATTAGTCGAATGTGTAGCATTCGACAAGTAATTGTTTTGATGGGCATGCGTATCTTTTTTTTTTTTTTTTTTTTAAATGTTTACATTAATCGAAAAATATACTAAATGCCTTGTAGGATTCTTGATTAGGGTGCCCGCCCTAAACTCAGCCCAGTGAGGGCAGCCCAATGCTTTTTTTATTAGTTAACCCACCCCAAATAAAAACACATGGCCCACTTCCCTAGCCCAAAATTGTATCCTGCATTTTTCTTCCTCCAGCCAACAAAATTGAACCCCAATTTTCCCATATTTTCTTGTAGGTTTTTCAGTTTTATGTTTCAGCTGCCGACGTTGAGTCTCTTACTCCGTTGAATCGCCTTCACAACAAGAAATGGGATTTATGCTCCTTTATCTGTCTAGAATTGCATAATATCGATAGTTTCAAGAGTGGACGCAGAACTTTGAAAAACCGTACATTGAATTTTTTTTGTCAAATGTTAGCCCCTCTAATATTTTGATCTAGGTCCGACTCTACAAGGATCAGAGTCATCTTCAGAATGATGCGTTAGCAAATCTTTGGTATGAATGTACCAAATAACTCTACATCGTATCTTTTAATTATCAAATGGGTGCATCAAGACAGTCGAGGCTTAAGCACGCATGGATCAAGCCCATCCAACATTGGTGTATGATGTTGGGAAAATTAGGTTCACTACCCTTAAAAAATAAAATATTAGATTAATACCTTAGAACTGATTAAAACTACAAATTCATGTATTAATTACGCCCAAAATCCTGAAAACCCAAAAAGTCCACAAATTGATTTTGTAACTTTTTTTGAATATTTTGTCAATATTTTGAATTTCTATCCCTTTTTATTTACTAGTCTTTCTTTTATCTTTTTATATGATTGGTAGTTAATCATACCACATGAATACATGTTTAAAGCGACATAAGACTTTTTAGCATTAATATGCCTTAGCTTATATGTAAACATAAGAATACACCAGTTGTTTTATTGATAGAATTGCATATCAATGACAACTTAATTTCTCTTTAACAGCGTCAAACTTAAGATCCGTTTGGTATGACTTTTAAAAAGCTAAGGGGAGTTTTTGGCCCAAAATTACTTTTGAATCGTTTGGCTAATTTTAGAAAAATGTTTATGCAACTAAAAAGAGTTTTTAGAGTAAGTTGGTCCAATATAATTTATCTTTAATGTTATGTATTTGTTTCGTTTAATATATGTTAACCTTGTGCATTTATCTTGGTTAATTGTTTCACGCTTAAAAATTTACTCGATTGTGATTTTCGCTAACAATGGAGCGGATGAAGTAGAGAAGAGAAAATGTCATCAGTTTGAATTTATTAAAAAATTAGCTAGGTCGTAAGTTGGTTTGTAACCTTTTTTCTCTTTTCATTTTGCTACAGTTTAGGCAATTCACTCGAGAATTACAATCTCGATTTTCTCTATTTTCTTGATCTTCTTGAATTGCCTCCAACTCTTAAGCATTTTTCAGTATTCTTCATGTCCACATTACAATTGATCATGGGTTGGCTCCAAGATCTCACCAAAAAATCTAAAGAAGAACATACTTCAAAATCATAAGACTTGTTAGTTTCTAAAATAAAAAAAAAAAACAATTCTTGTGAAAATTTCTAGCCTCCAAGTATGAATGGGTGCGATCAAGTTCCGAAGAGAATCAAACTGAATCAAGTACTGATGGAAATCTTAAAAATAGAACTATTTGTTCCATATCTAACTACAAAACTGAACCAACCGGTGCTTGTTCGGTCCAGTCCGGTCCGATCCGGTTCTTCATATTAAAATTCTTATAAAAACAAAGTATTAAATAACTTGTCAAATTTAAAATAGATAAATGGAGTTAACATCACTTTATCATTCTTGTAATCTAATAATATATAAATTAATTAAGTCCCTATTTAGAGCCTGTTTGGTAGAGATTAAAATCGGATTAAAATTGAAAAATTAACCGTTATTGTTGACTTTTATTAGACGGGTGAGACCCAATAACGACCATATTTTCAATTTTAATTGTTTCCAAACAAGCTCTTAATGTCAATCGTTTTAAAAACAATGAAGTTTTGAATAGTGATTTTTTGAATAATATGATTAAAAAGTAGATAAATATTTTGAGTTTACGTACAAAATATTTTATTGTGTAAATGCGTAGTTAAAAATGAATATGAAAATTAAAAAGTTTTGTTTTAAAGGAAAACAAACATGGACTAAATAAGACAATAAATAAAAATACACTTCAAGACTCAAGATCAATTAATAAAGGTATATATAAAGGATAAAATATTAAAAACAATATTAACTGTAAAATCAGGATAAAAAATTAATTATTAAGAAAATTCATACAACAATATATATTAAAAAAATGTATGTTGTAGAATCATATTATTTTCAATAATTTTCAAGAATAAGATCTTGAGTATGATGATCGATCATTTTGAAACAATGATAAATTTGAATTCTTATAAAAGATTGAACTAAAATACATTTTTTTTTCTATTGGGTTACATTAAGTCTATGAATTTTTGTAAATTATTTAGATTGATTATCCATTAAGTTTTACGATAAAAGAAAGAAGAAGTGTATGAAATGTGAATTATGATGTGAGATAATTTTAGGGTCTAGCGTTCAAATATCTGATGCATACATGTGTAATATATCAACAAAAAAGAAATTAAGGAGAATCGAATTCATTTTCGGTTCATTAGGCAATACCAAGGATCTAACAGGATTCGATCGATTCTAAATACATGGTCCCAAAATCGATCCATTTAATAAAGGAATCGAAACCGAATTGAACCAAACGGTTTTATCCGAATTCGAATTTCAACTTTCGTTTACTTACTCCCTATTGGCCCTGGTTTTTATAAACTTATCTTTTTCGAACTCATTTTCAATCACAAATTCTCATAATAAAATAATTTTGTACGTAAAATTTGCGCCCTTAAATTCATAATTTTTTCCTACTTTTTAATCTCTCATTCTAAAAAAAATATCTCTTTTCACAAAATTCATTCTCAAAAAATCTCTACCAAACATGAGCTTAATAAAAATTCAAGTTTGATCATCTGGTCAACCAATTGACTTCGATCAAACTTTGATCATGTATACGTGTAATTCTTAGACTTCAATTATATATATAATTAAGTCCTCGAACATTTTGGAAACTACTAAAGATTTCAATCGGACCTATATAATTAAAGCTATAATAATTGAATACAAATTATTCAATTCGATCTGTTCAGTCAATTTTTAGGTTGGACCTATTCCACTAAAAGCCCAAATTGACATATTAAAACATGCAAAATTACAAAAACTCTTATTTCAGTTCCCTGCCATTAAATCCTCTTGCCTTGCATTACCCTTGCTGATCATCAAATAATTCTTCACCCCTGTAATTATTTTATCAATTAACACTTTCTTCATCAATTTCTTTACGATCAAATTGCAGTAATAATTCGACCATAGCCAAATACTGAGCTCATATTAAAAATGGTTAGAAGTAAAATATTTAAGCGGACTCTTTTACCATTTGAATCGAGCGGTAGATTCTGAACCCAAATAATCATCTACATCGCTTGCTTTCGATTTTAAATCTATCTAGTTATTTGACAAATAAATAGATCTCACTCATTTGGCATACCAAAGACGACTTCACAAATAGCAATTATTAATCCGTAACGGTTTAAGATAAATCATTAAACAATCAATTTGGAGTTCACAAATAGCTATTATTAATCCACATCGGATTAAGATCTCACTCTTACACAAAATGGTCATATCAATACATTTCTAGATATATTATTGGCACTACTCTCAAGATCCTCTTTCTATGATCAAGACAAACCGCATACCTTAATCGATAAAATACTTTTACAGTCTTAACAGAAAAGAGTGCAGATCGTTCATCTAGAGCCATGGACAATCAATTTTTGATCAACATAGTGACATACGAATAGTTTCTTCTATATTGACTACCATATTTTGAATCACTCATCAATCAAAGAAACGTTATGCAAATAATAAAAATAATGCAACACCCCCCCTTTTTTTTTTTATAGAAATAAACAAATTAAAATAATGCAACACCCTTGTTTGGTACACATTAAAATTTTCATTTTTTATTCTTCTACTCATTTTAATCACACATTCTTTAATAAAATAATATTTTTCATCATATCAATAACTTTTTCTTTCTTTTTCAACCACACATTCTCTATCAATCTACTATTCCAGAAACATTATTCTAAAATAGAAACAAGAAGATAACGGCTCCTAAAATTTTTATTTTCATTATTCTACTCATTTTTAACCACACATTCTTTAATAAAATAATATTTTTCATCATATCAATAACTTTTTCTTTCTTTTTCAACCACACATTCTCTATCAATCTACTATTCCAGAAACATTATTCTAAAATAATGTGGCTCAAACATTCTCTTAATCGTAAAATTTTAATACTTTTTGTACACACTAGTCAAAGTTGAACGTGTCTTGCAAGTTATTCTGAAATATTATATAAGTGTTTAAAAATAATATTTGATACCAATTTGTTGTGATGAATTTATGAGTCTCAAACGAACTAAAGAAAATAAAATTTAGGATATGAATTTAAGGTAAGAAAATTATACTCTCAAAACTCAACTTTTATGATTTAAATTTTTTATGATGATGAAATAATGCAGATTATCAACATTTTTATAATACATTTGGTACATAAAAATTAATTGTTAATAAATGAATTTAGATACTCATTAAAATTTTGAGATACGTGAATAGAAATAAATTCATCTATAATAATTGTAAATTCAAGTAAATCAAGATTCATTCACGATACATTGAGTCTAGAATAATGTGAATGATAATTAATTGAAAATTACTAATACGAAATTAATCTATGACAAGGGTTTTGTAGTATTTATTTTATATTGAAATACGAAAAGTAAGATTTATTGAAATAATTGAATTGCAGTAAGGTAAAAATCGTTCAAAAAATAATTCTCATTTGATGTGATATTTATTATATTACATATATTCCACAAACAATAACAAAGAAAACCAAATGATACATATATTGTTAAAGATTGCACATGCTTGTTATTGCTGAGTGGTGACAACTGACAAGCCAATGTTTGTGGTTCCTAACAAAAGACAAAGGCATGCTTATCTAAACTTAAGCCTAATTATGAGATTAGTTAAGGAGTCTTAATTCTCAAGCAATAATGCATGTCAGCCAATAGGCAATGGGCCTACCATGTTCATTTTTGGTTATTGAAAGGCTATCTCTTAAAGGAGTGGTTCCATCCAAGCGTGCGTTTCTATTTGCATTTATGATTCTATTTTCATTGCTTCAAGTTTTATATTTCTTATTTTTAAATCCCAATCTAGCTACTAGCTATGTGGAATTATTTTATTATTAGTTTCTTGATTGCTCATTGAATAAAATTATATAAATTTGGAGTTTTCCAATTCTTTGTTTCAATCTCAATATTTTATATTTGAATCAACGAATGTATTAAATAATCTATTCTCGTTATCTTGATTGGCTAAGAATTGTTATTTTCATAATCGAGATCAAAGTTTCAAGAATTGGTATCTCTTTCTCTAGCGCCACTCAAAAATTCAAATCAATCTTTATTATTCGCTCATAATCGATCATATATTGATTTCAATTGATCGATGGTTTGATAATTATTGTAGTTGCACAAAAGATTCATTCTGGAAATTTTGGAAACAAGTTGTTATTTCCTTCTGTGTTTATATTGGTTTTAATATTTTTTCAGACTATATTAATTATTAATAAATAAATCTACCTTCTTGGTGGATTTACTAAAAATAATCTCATGAACATATATACCAAGTAAATGTACCGATACTCTCTTGGCTATTCTCTGCTAATATGCCTAATCTTAATAAATATTGGGATAAATGTCATCCTCATGAAATGCTCGAGAACGAAACCCTAAATTGGGATATTTTAACAAACTTATAAATCATTCCACAAATAAAGAATAATTAGAAATTTCTAGCTTGAACTCCCAAGAGACATGTATATTAAATCATGCATACATGAATTTAACAAGATTGCATAAATTTACCCACCGTTTGACATAAAATTAACATATTAGTAGCCGAAAGGATTATTTCATGCTACCACCCCCACCTTTGAATATGGTAATTTAACGCTCATTTGACAGAACTTTTGAAATGTCAAAAGTTGCTTATTAGATTAAAAAGATAACGTTAAACACGTTTGAATGATTTTCTGAAAACCTTTTTTTCTGTTAATTTTTTTTTTTTTTTTTTTTTAGAGGAAGCTACATAAAATAACTTTATCAAGAAACTATTTTACAAGAAGGATAAACTCTGTCGAGCCTTAATTTATTTCTTTTCATAAGTAGCTTTTAGGTCCCTATCTACACTTAAATAGTGATTTGACTTTACTTCCTGGCTCATTTATTGATGTGATCCTCAATTTATTTCTTCTCATAAGGAGCGTTTAGGTCCCTATCTACACTTGAGACTATTTTTAAGAGACTTCTTAAGAGTGAAATACTCTTTATTTACATAGATAATCCTTAAAATTACGTTTCAAAAATATTTTTATTTTAATTTTTTTTTAAAATAGAGTGAGTTTGTCTACATTTGAAAAGTCAAACTCACTCTTTATTTTTTTATTATATATATATATATTAGAATAATTAAGGGAAAACAATTAGAATATATATTAGAAAATGAGGGAAAACAATAAATAAATGCTGAAAATTTTAAAATAAAAAGCAAACATCAAGAGTTTGTTTCTCTTAAAATTTAAAGACACTCTCCATTATTATCAAAATGTTCTATAAAAATAAAGAATCTCCTGAAAATTTTATAAATACAATTTTGCTATATTGCCAAATAAGATTTGAAACTCTCCCTAGCAGCATACTCACAATAGAGGGGATAACGATTATATTTTTTTAATTAGATTTTGATCGGTACCAAACGAGCTCTAATTCTTATAAATATTGATGATAAAAGTTAGTGCCAAAAATTTCACCATAGACGCTCCCATCATGAATTCGGTGGCAGCTTACATGCTTGCCACTTTGTTTAGTTCTATATATAACCCATGTTTGTTATGTTTTACAATTAGATAATAAATTTTGATAAAAGAAAATGATAAAATATATGGTTAAAAAATTGTGAATTTCATAAAATATATTATTAAAATTAATTTTTAACTTTGATTTTGATTAAATTTTGAATTTGAAATTCTATCAAACAAGGACAACGTATTCTTGACGGCTTTAAAATATATTATAATGTAGCAGTAATGGACCCACGTTAATGAAAATGGCCCACCACTCAAGTGGGTATGTGCAACCATGTGCGATCATATTGCGGTTGGCTCTTATCCAGCTCTATGCCCTACAACAGAACCTTTTCACACCTCGAAAACGAAAGATAAAACACATAATTATTCGTTATATCATACAAAGTTCACACAAAAAAGATTGATTTATAAGTCCTCTTCACACGTTCATTCTTGATAATTCCTCGCACTATTCTCTCTATCTGTCTCACATACAAACGCACATGCATGTTTGTTGTATGTATATACTAAATCTAATTGTGTCAAGAAGTCTTATCTGAAGTTTTGTTAATTTGAGCAGAGAGGTCCCTTTACTCGAAATAAAATCTTCATCTCTAAGGTTAGTAGGAGGAGGAGTAGTTGCTTTCTCGATTCATTGCATAACAAGCTTTTTCTCAGATTTATACACCCAACACGACGAAAGCCTAAAAAAAATCTTTGATTCTCAATCTTCTCCGCCCATTACCCTCCATGACTACTCATCAGCGACTCCCCTCGAACCTCAGTTCAGTCAAATCTAGGTTTACATATAGGTTCCTTAAAGCCCTGAACAAACTGAACAAGAATAGACCTGCTTCACCATCTATCAGAGAGACTTACAGGAGATATCATTTGATTAGGGTTGCATCCTATGCATCGATGGCTTCCGCGGTCAGACCGAGGAGATCTTGGAGTCAGGCGACTCTTTGGAAGATTCGGAACCGTACATTTCTACGTGCTTTGATGAAACGAAGCCGAACCCATTCCTTAATGAGAAAAGTTGCAAGAGGAAACCCTAGAGAAGAGCTAGGTTTTGAGCAGGTATGTGATCTTCGGAAGCTTGTGCCAGGCGGTAAAGAAATGAAATTTTGCAGATTGCTGAATGAAACTGCTCACTACATAAAATGTCTCCAAGCCCAAGTACAGATCATGAGAAATATTGTAGATCATTCTTCCACTTGAGCTATACTTTCATCCATATATCGGTGAAATTCCATGCGAAGTATATGACTTGCACATCATAATATATAGTAGATTTACCCTAAAACTCTTAGGGTCACAACATATAATTGATTATATGTATTGTAAGTATATTATGGTGTACAGTTATAGGAATAAGGTAGTTAATCTTTCCCCAGCTGCTGATTTTTTTGTCTTAAAATTTTAACTCTTGGTTTGAATAAAAATTATATGGTTTGTTGTGTATTGCTCCTGCCTCCAGCAGCCCAAGAAATCTTTACAAGATCTGCCAAGAAAATAGAGAATATTGGGCATGTAGATTGAGAAAAAAGTGTGAGTCACGAGTTTGGGCTTGAAGCTGAACCATTCTACCTAAAGATAAGTGATTATGCTAAAGATGCCTTTGCCTACATTAATGGTGATGTAATGGATTTCCAAATTTGAGGTATAGCCATAAATTCACACATTTATCATCAGCGGTGAATATGAAAGCAACACTGGATCATCACAGAGATTTTACACTTAGGATAGATCGCACCTTAGGATGTATAGTATCTTCTTTTTAATTTCAAGTGCGATCCCTACCTTTGGACTAAAATTTCCTTATTTTTCATTAGTTAAGGTCAGAATCCCCCTCTTAATTGTACTTTATTTATTTTGGCTATTAATAAAATGTGCTACTAAGAGCGGCTTAAATTAAAAAAAAAAATGATAAAAGACTATACACCCCTAAAGTGTCTAGTTGATTAATTTGACGCCAAAGAGAGCAAGCAATTGTGTGTGAATCCCCTCCTATGGGTGGTCTTTCTGTGGCTTTTGTGTCTTCGTCATATTCTCAGGGTCAAAAGAAGATTTGTCTTTGAATCAATAACTCCATCATCGCCCTACAAAGAATCTCCCCCACTATGGACTGAAGTGCTTAACGTTGAAAAGAATAGTGGTGTGGATGTGACCTGGCAAATGCAAACGCTAGTCATTGGGACTCGTCTTCTCAAGGATTTCAAGGAGATCAATTTTCTTTGGCATCAACTTGTATCCGTGTGTTGGGACACCGTCTTTAATTAATGAGGACAGTCCAGACACAGTCTCCTACAACAAATTTAAGCTTATTTCGCTTGCTGTCAGCTGCCGTTTTATACTTAGCAGAAAAAAGTAACTAAATGATCATTAGTGGTACGACAAATCTTTTGAAGCTATGCCATAAAACCAGAGGAGTGCATAGACTCGAGATTTAATAGGCAAATTCAGAAAATCAGTGTAAATACAAGGCACGATATCATAGACTACCTTGCCAGCATTACAAATACCTACTGATGGAAAAAGGATTCTACAGACGCGCTAGCGATTCTTTTCGGGTGCAAATTCAGCATGAAATAGCTTTTGATCCAGGTTTAATAAACATGATCACTAACCAAGCTACGAAGTAAATCACCTAGGGAGAGGTTAATGACCTCAGTATTTGGGATGCTAGGAATTGCTAAAGTTGAGGTCGGTATTGGCAAGTGTTAGATAATACTTTCCGAACACGATACAACTTTCTTGAAACAAAGATAATAAATCTCTCGAGAACATACAAATTCCAGTATATGATTTGTGACACAAAACCACAATTAATAACACCAAGGCGTTTACAGATCATGGCTCAGACTCAAATTTTACCATTCTGTTTGACCTCGAAAAGCCTAACCAAAACTCTTATCAATTAAAGGATGCAACTGAGAAACAACTGAGAATTTAGACACCGAGGATTGTATCTCACTCAGGAAAATCAGAAAGAACAACTTCTAATCAGAGGGTTGGAAGAAGAATGGAAAAGAGAGGAGTGAATTATGGAAGCCAAGAAGCATGAACGATAGAAATCAGATTAAATGACCTAATAGGACAACAGACGGACCCAGGGGGGTCTTGGTGGGCACGTGCGCACCCCATCCAACTTTTTTTTTAAATAAATTCATGTTTGGTATAGATTGAAATCTAAACTTTAATCTAAATCAAAGTTAACAATTAATTTTAATAACATATTTCATGGAATCCATAACTGTTTTAACTTTTATCAAAATTTACTAAAATATTGATTTTAATTTCCACTAAATAGGGGTAAAATCACAATAAATTTGAATTTCAATAACATACTAATTTTAAAAATTCTTCAACGATTGTACTCTAATCAAATCTACAAATTGCTTATATCATTTCAAAGCTTATTTCGAGAACTACATTATGGGCATATCGAATAGTTCAAATAGATATCGAAAATAGTTAAAAATACGTTAAATGTAAGTCTTAAAGAAAAATGTCTAACTCGCATTTTTTTAAAAAAAAAAATCAATTATTTCATTAAAACTTACTATTTTTACGATACAAACTTCTTAATGTAATTTTCAT
>CAIGRO010136653.1:0-11550 GCA_903798355.1 Fraxinus baroniana
AAAAAAAAACTTAGCCGAGCCATCGTCTTATGAACAGTACCACTAAAACTCACTCTTTTAATAATGTAGGATAGGAAAAGTCCACGTAGAGAGCTATTATAGGCAAAAGTGGAAGAGGTTCGAGAGGTGGGAACAAATTTTATGGCTTTCAAACGACTTACTCTTTGTCCCTCCCTAGATTCCATTCTCATCCCTAGCATTATCGTCGATGAATACATTTTTCATACAAATACTAAGAACGTTTTTCATACAAATACTAGGAAACTCTTAAAATTGATTTTCCATTAACTTTTATTGAAATTTGTCAAACGACCCCTTCGTTACTACATACATACAATACAAGCTTTGTATGCTTGGATCTGTTTACTCATATACACCCGTCATCTTGTGATAGCATATTTGATCATAATTTTGTCGAGTCTTAATATCTATATTTGTTATCTTATAAGAAGTAAGCAAGTGAGGGTTCAAATCCAAGATTTCGAAGATCACATATTTGATCAATGTCTCTACGTAAATGCCCAATTATGCATGTATCATAAATGTAGAGATTCATACTCCACCTGAATTGGAAAGTGGATCGCCTTGATTCACTATGCAATAGTCGAACTCAAAATTGTACATATTTTATTGAATACAATATGTGATTGAATTATTTATCATAGTAATTGGAAATTTACGCGATAAATGATTCTATTTATGACTTCCGTATCATCAAATGAGAGATTGAAAATGAATTTTGTTGTGCTTATAGAAGTTGAAATTTTGGTGAGCATCAAATGACCGTCATGCAGCATAAATTGACCTTATTTATGTTCAAGGAAAAATAATAATAATAATAATAAAAAAAAAGACCCAAAGTTCTAATTTGTATGTTTGGTCGTCGGGGCTAATTTAGTTATTTCAACTTTTTGCTCATTTTTGAATCACTCGTATAAGTACTTCAACGGTCTGAATTTTGCCAACACATTTTGTAACCCAACTTTTGTAACTCAACTTTGTACAAATAGCTTTTTTGAAAAATCAAAGGCTTGAAAGCTTAAATAGTACTCAAACTTTGCACTGTCTTTCTGTTTAGCAACCTGAACTTTTTCAAAACAGTCACCCATCTTTATATTTTGTTTTATGTTCATCCCTAGTTCCACTTCATAAAACTAAATTAATGTATTTCGAGTTCGTGGCACTTAACTTTTCTCTTTCACGAATACCCTTTTCAAGCTCAAGTTTCTCTTTTACGAATACACTTTTCAAGCTCAAGTTTCCTTGAAGAAATAGAAACGCCTATTCTCAACTAAATCCCAACTTTTTACAATGAGAATTCATCGTGCCATTTAATTTTAGTAGCACTTAAGTCCTCTATAAACCAATTCGTGTGAGCCGTTCCCTGCTGGCTCACTCTCGTCCCCACTTAACACCTCTACGTGGTGGAAAATTGGAGGTATATTTGGAGTGTTTCGCGTGTACATCAATATTATTGACTATCTCGATGAGCTTCACTTATGCGTCGATGAATTTATGTAAACTAGGAGATTATAATAGATTCAATGTGTAAAACTTTATCGATTTTATAATATCAATCGGAATACACATTTCATTCTATACATGTATCGGAAAAAACAAATATGAGTTAGTTCAATATGAACAACAATGACTATTTTGTTTAGTGGCTGATACTTCATTAATGTAAATGATCTCCTTTTTTCCTTGAAGGGTTGGATTAGTTGCTTCCTTTGTCTTGTTTTGAAGACTTTTTTGACTGGCAATTTCAAATATTCTACCAACCATTTGAAGAAATGCCTCTTCCACGTTCACATTTTCTCTAGCAGATGTTTCCATAAAGAACAAATTTTCCTTCTGAGCCAAGCTCTGTCCCTCTTCTACATTAACTTCTCTAGAGTGACTCAAATCAGATTTGTTGCCTAAAAGAACAATAACCGTGTCGGGGCTAGCAAATTCACGTAGCTCGTGCAACCATTTCTTCAAATTCTCGAATGTTGGCCTCCTAGTTGTGTCGTAGACTAGTAAGGCACCTAGAGCTCCACGGTAATATGAACTCGTAATGGCTCTAAATCTGTACAAGATATCGATTTTCACATTAAAGATCGTTGCATTATTCCCACTTTTTCACCTACTATATGGGCAGGCTCGAATATCTAAACTGGGCCATATGGACCACTCATAACCCGTTTTTCAACATATATACATTAAAAGGCATGGTTTGGTAACATAAACCATTGAATGGATCATGAAGTAGTCCTTAAAACTCCCTTCACAAATGAATTCCTCAATTTTCAATAAATCTAACTTTTATTTTTGTATGATCTAAGTTCCGCGGACACACTCGCTATATGTAGCGATTAATCGAACACGAATGACCCCAAATTTATTGACTTTGTTTATTGTAACTTAGACATGATGAGAAAAATATGTGAAGTGAGAAAGAAAGAGGAAGATACAACCTTTCTTGGCCAGCAGTATCCCAAATCTGAGCCTTGATGAGCTTATCCCCCATCTGAATATTCCGATAAGCGAATTCAACTCCGATGGTTGGCTTGGAGTCTAAATGAAATTCATTTCTAGCAAATCTCGAAAGAAGATTGGACTTCCCAACTGCTGAATCCCCAATAAGAACAGCCTTGAACAGATAATCACACTCTTCTTCAAATGAATTTGCCATATGCACAAATTGTATAGTTTACAGAAGTTGAATTTGAAAGATACAAGGAACAATATGAGTACCATAGGCATGGCTTCATGTAATAATTAGCTATATATAAATGATAAAGCAGTTTCTTGAGAACTCCTTCTGAGTCCATGTGATAAGGACAAAGATATTATGGTATTTTCTAATTAATTGAAGGGGAAATTGCACCATTGATCTTTAATCTATTACTCTAGTATCTTTGGTCCCCCAACCTTGAAATTGTAGCAATTTTGTCATCAACGTTTTATTATAGCTAACAATCTGTCTCCATTGATGGAACGTGAATCATCATGTGGGCCTCATATGTCTAAATTTTTAAAGATAGGTTTGCGTGATTGGTGAATGAAGTGACTCTGGTGACAATTTAGAGGGTTGTGATTGGAGCTTGAACGTGAAAGCTTTGGATACAATACTTGTAGGATGGAAAGATTAGGAATCTAAAATCATCTCTTTTGTGTTGCAGCAATAACAGAATGTAACGGTTTGATTTTCACCGGTCGAGATTTCTGGTTCAGATGAAAATGGCTAAGGAATTAGCATTATGAAAATTAAAACTTCTTTTCATAAATTTGCGAAAATATGTAAGTTGTTTGACAGTTTTCGTAGTGGAGTCTGATAGTCAATTATCATTGTAAGTTTAGGAACCAATTTGTTAATTTTTAAAGATTGAACAAAACTTGCTTCCAAAACAATAGGTTGAGTACCAATTGTGTAGTTTACTAATAAATAAATATGGAAAGCCCACTAGAGTTATGGATGACCCCATTTTGTTAAATTAGATTGAGCATATCACAATTTTCCTAAAAACCCACTCAAATCCTCCAAATGTCAACTTAGCATTTGACATTTGTTTAACCATTTCCTTAACTGTATGGTGACCCAACAGTAAGCTTATTAAAGGCTAATGTCGGGTCAATTATTAGTAATTATAGGTACGATCATGCTACATGTACTCTCTGTATTAGATATTTCCTTACATTATTCCACGTAATAACATTTACATTCTTAATTTTAAATTCATCCATCACATTACTTCACAGATTTTCTCCACATAAAAAAAAGGGTTATGTTACAAGTACTCCCTTGTTTACTACCATCCGACCCTTCAATAGGAGGCGGTCATGTGGCATTTAAGTAATCCTTGTAGTAAGCAAGGAAGTACACTTAGATTTTTTCTAAAAGAAAAAATGTCAGCCATGTTGTAAGGAGAAATGTACATGTAGCAATATTCTGATATAGGTATGCAATAAAGTAATAAATGGATATACATAATTGTTCCTTCTGGAAAGTTAGTATCAAAATATGGTACGTTAGGTGGTTCAATGGGCCTATGCCACCAAGTCCCACGTGTTTGGTAATGAAATTCAAAATATTTCTCGGCGATCATTCTCTCCTTTAAAATCAAATCCCATAAGAAGCGGACGAATCAACTGTCGATTCGGTTGGAAAAAACACGAACTTGTTAAAAGTTTGATTCGATTGCATGTAAATAATTATATAACTAAAATCCATAAAAGAGTATAAAATTATTCATCCGCACAAATGTACTCGACCGGCTCAATCGGTTCCTTTTCTATGTATAAGATGTTTTTACTTTTTTTGCGCTTTTTGACAATTGGTTCAACTCCAATACGACCATTTATTCTTTAACCTTAAAGCCTCATTTCGAATAGCGATAACGTTTTGTCTTATAGGAGCCTATTTTCTTTGACTTGATTAAGCTTGTCATACTTGACTCAGCATTTAGAGCATCGCTTTCATATGGATAGAGTCATTGATTCAAATTCAACAGTACGTAAAACGAATTGAAATCCTTACTTTTGGCACATGACATGACAGCAAGCACAAACTGACGGCAAGGATTCATGATCAAAGCATCGATTGCTTCCACCTGTGGCCTTCTTCGACTTCCTTTACACCTTAGCCCTTGTCTAAGTCCATTTTGGGGAAAAGTGTATTTTGAAATGGTTATTTTTGTGAAGAATGTGAGGATTAAAAAATAAGAAAAAGTTTTTTAGTTTACGTGAAAATGTATTTTAATAAAATTGGACTCAATCAAGGAATCCCACCTCTTCCACAAGTGGGTGGAGACTAGAAGGGTCGAAAACCCGGAAGGAAAACCTGTCACCGCACCACACAATTCTTTCTTGAAGCGCTCTCTCAAACGTTTCCACGACTTCCCAATCAATACTCATGTTGATTTTTAAAAAAAATTGCTTAAAACTTGACAGTGTATGTTGAATTGAAGATGAAACTCACTTTTTCTCGTCTTCAATTAATTGTATTTATATTAGAACATCTCCAAGAAGTTCCTGTTTGACTCACATTATTTTTTTCATTCTCATTCTTCTACTCATTTTCAATCACATATTTTTCAATAAAATAATTTTTTCATCACATCAATCACTTTTTCTTCTTTTTCAATCACACACTCTCCATAAATCTATAATTCCAGAGTAATGTGGTTCAAAAACACTCAAATGTGTGTACTGAAAGTTTTCAACTAGGCCATAAATATGAATGCTCGAAAATGAATAGAAGAATATTAAGTATTTACTGTCTAACGACCCATATGCTTGAAGATAAGACAGATGTTTGGTAGATATGAGTTGACACCATTGAACAAATTTGGCAAGTTTTGTTATATACTTTTTTAAGTTGGAAAATTCTGCTCTGCCAGACCTGCCAGACCTTTACCAGGTCTGGCAGAGTAGCATTACTCTTTTAAGTTTTTCTTAAATCTATTGCAATAAATTTTAATTTTTTAATGGAAAATTTCAGGAGTCGAAGCACGGCTGGGGAAAAAAATCTCTATTTAACATCTCATTTAATTATTATTTATTTTTCAATATCATTTTTGATACTTATTTTTAAATTTAATTCAAAAAATACAAAAATAAAATAAAATACAAAGAATCGAGATAGGTTCAAGAAATTCGGGATAGAGACTATGTTCTTTATTCTTGTCCTATTTACTTTCGAGATGGGCAATACAAAACGAGACAGGACTTGTAAATTTTGTCATCCCTACATTACTCTTTTGTCATCTCTCCCAAACAAGGTCTAAAAATGAAATACGGTCGATACATTCTTATTTTCTTTATTCACCGAAGTAACTGATGCAAATTTATGGATCGTTTCATTTTCTTCTCGACATAAGGAAGCGAGTTCTACATTATTCCACTTCCACAAGATCATTAGTTATTTAAAGAAATTGATTTTAGTAAATAATCAAAAGTCAAGTAACAAAATATTTTGTTGAAAATTTCAAAGATGTTACTATTACAAAAAATTGAGGGAAAATTTCACAAAAGGTCACCCAACTTATAGGCATATTTCAATGTTAACCATTTAATTTTACTTTAATCTCCATACTATTAATTTGTTACAATATTCGACCATTCCATCTGTAACCGTTACCACATGGGGCCTAGCTAAACGACCCAACTTTATTTTTCTCAATGCAATTTAGCTTAGGTTCTATAAAAGAGTAAGCTCCTAAAAACAATTTTGGATCAATCAATAAAATTTTCCGATCAAGATGAAATAAAAATATAAAGTAAGGTTGATTATTGAAAAAAAATAAAGATTTAGTGACCAATATGAAACCTACTTGTACGTTGGATGACCTTTAGTGATATATTCTCATAAATCTAACTACTGTGGACACCTGGCAAACGGTGATTGGTAAAAACCCGGTCAAGTGAACAAAATAAAATCAAAAACCCTATTTATTTTTATAAACCCTAATCTTTTCATTACGAGACCTTAAGACGTAAATTTCTGCGTGTTTAATAACTAAGAATGGATCCTCAGCCTGAACCCGTCAGCTACATCTGTGGAGGTACACGTATACTATATGTTTCTGAATGTATTCTTGATATTTGTGTGGGGTGAAATTTGTTTAGCTGATTATAGAATGATTAAATTGGGTTTGCAGATTGTGGACAAGAGAACACGCTGAAGCCAGGGGACGTGATTCAGTGCCGCGAGTGCGGTTATCGCATTCTCTACAAGAAACGTACACGCAGAAGTAATTTTCTTTATCGACTCCAGCAATTTCTTTATTGTGGAATATATTTTTGTTCGCTATTTTTTGTTCGTGATTTTGTAGTTTGTTACGATTGATTAACAACTAGGTTTGTGGATTACATATTTTGGGGTTTTGTTTCTTTTTTATTATAATGGTGGGTGTAGGAGTAATATATCAGAGGGGTTCTTGAAAGCAAAGTCAGCCAAGCACTTGTTTGATTGTTTATTGTTGTTGCAGTAATTTTTGGTTAATTAGTTTTTATTGAACTTAACTTTGTTGCCCATATTTTTTTTTTACTTTACATTTTGTCTCTATGGCCCAAATATTTTGAGAAAGTGACTTAGTTTATTATTCTACTCCTTGGTTTTTGGAGGAAGATCTTGTTGGATTTTGTGATCCAAATTAGGTTGGAATTTTTGGGAATCTATTTTTTCTTCTTTGCACGTATTTGGAAAAATATTATTTCCTTTATTTCACGTGTTTTATTGGAAAATATTGGGAAAATATTGTTTCCTTTATTTCACGTGATTTGTTTTTATCTTGTTTCCATCTTGGGTTTACTTATTTATACATATAATTATACATACATAGAAGCATGTGATTATAGTAATATTATAATTTAACTCAATCAACCATAATTATATATAATTATACGTTATAGACGTGTGTAANTTATCTTGTTTCCATCTTGGGTTTACTTATTTATACATATAATTATACATACATAGAAGCATGTGATTATAGTAATATTATAATTTAACTCAATCAACCATAATTATATATAATTATACGTTATAGACATGTGTAATTGCAGTAATCATACAATTAAATCAATGAATCATAATTATAATATTGACGCATATATGATAGTCAAAGGAATCTTCTCAACTTATCTTTCACATATAAGAAAATTTACTTAATTTTCACAATCATTCATAATCACATTTAATTATTTATGTATATAGATGCACGTAATTGTAGTAATTCTAAAATTTAAATCAATCATTCATAATTATATGCATATATACACACACGTAATTATAGTAATCAAAGAACTAAAATCAATTAATCGTAATCGTATATAATTATATACATATATAAATGTATGTAATTATAGTAATATTATAATTTAACTTGATCAATCATAATGATATACATATATAAACGGGTGTAATTATTATTATTAACTTAAATCAATCGTAATTATATATAATTATATATTTACACATACACGGTAGTTAACTTACTTAGGAACGAATCTTCCTAACTTTTATTTAATATATATCATATTCATATCATATATATAGTTCAAGAAATTGCACTTGCAGTCTCTCAACTATTGACCGATATGAAATTTTATTCCCTAACTTTCATCATCTTGCACTAAGGTCATAATTTTCATAATTAACGACTAAAATATTTTGGGGTATTATAAATGATATTTGTGAAATACGCTAGGTTGCAATATGATGAGATTTGATCTTTAACGAAAATGCTAATGATGTGCAGTTGAAATATGAAAGTGAAAATGCTGAGTTTCGTCTTGTTGTAATGATGAAATTTTAAGGGAAATTTGAAGGCTACTGCATCTGGTTATTAATTATTATGGTATAAATTGAAGTCCTTTTGTCTTTGGCACTTCTTAAGATAATTGAACAGCCAGGTGCAAAGGGAAAAAGATAAAATTAGTTTGGTCTTCTCAACTTGTAGGTGGATTATTGAAATAAACTAAATCTTGTGATAAAGATATGGTTTTAGCTCTCTTTATATAGTCTTCTTGTTATGGATATTAAGATCACAATAATTTTTCCCAGCCGCCTAGTCGACACCCTAAAACATAAATAATACAGTCTCTTCCAAATCCAACATCTTTTTATTTGTTGAGTGTTCTCTTTCTTGCAAGTTGTGTGTTGTCCTCATTTTAGACAAATTCTGAACCACCACCTACCCACGGGGGCTCTTGAAATAAATGAATTGACAGCAATCACTATGGAGTAGACTTGAGCTTTGACTGGAGCTCATCACAAACAGAGGTGGGGGCATAGATTTTTAGATGGGAATCCTTTTAAGTAGGGTGATTTTGCTGAAAATAAATATTCAATTTATTGCAAGTCTTCCAATCACAATCTCTGCCCTTTGATGTTCTTGGGGTTCATATGTTGGATTGTCTGACCTAGATTATGTACAACCGTGGGCTCTTTTTTAATCAGAACCAGCTATGGAGGGCGGCTATGGCCTCATTCATTGATTTGACGAGACCTGTTCTCTATCCTCTCAGTTTTAGAATTTTTAGCCATTTAATATTGTGGTTTGCCTTAACATCATTTTTTATTGAATTCTTATATGTGGGCATCCATGGTAGAGAGCGATGGCTCCAGTGACAGGACCTGGGATCTTCTTGAAAGTCGTTGAAATTATAAAGGAAAAAACAGTGCTTTATAAGACTCAAATATCATATCTTTCCAGTTTTAACCTGTGTTAAGCTTGTCTTGTGCATTACGCTGCTGTAATTATAATGGATTATTGGTTTCAGAACGCGGTTCACATCAATATATTGCATTTCATATGGGTACTTCTAAACTCTAGGATTAGTCTTGTTCCTTTTCACTAAGTAGGCAATGATATTGTCCTTTTGAAAATGCAAAATTACCGTATCGAGATTGTAGCTGATTGAAGATTCACTTATTTATATTTGTGCACATACTTTCTCTTGGTATTTACTGTTACTAATATACTATGATTTATATTACCCTTTGCAGTTGTCCAATATGAAGCACGGTGAAACTGCCAGACTCGAAGGTCCAGTGCATATTGATATTGTCAACATTAAGCATTCCTACTGCAGTACTGCTGCTGCTGCTACATGTTTTCCGATGTTTTATAAGTCGACGATGACTGTTATTCTGTATAAATTCTCTTTTTGTATCGTGCTGATTGTTGATTGAGTTTCGAATTTTCTTTGTGTTCTGAAAACATAACTTGATGGATATATTATGTTAGTGTTTCATACTTGTTACAGGCCCTTTAGAATTTATTTCGATCCTGGAAATTTTGATTAGCAAGGTTTTACATTTAAACACAGATAACGAAAGCAAGGGACTCTTGAATAAAGATTTTACATTTTATTAGATGTGCTGTTTACAAGACTGTCAGAGTCAGGGATTGGGAGAAGATGACGGTAAAATCGGCCGTGGGGGCGTAGACGGTGGAGATTGGCCGGAGATGAGAGTGGAATTAGCTGTGGAAGGTGGTAATCTCAACCCCTCTGTCATTATAGGCAACTGGTGCATCATATTTGCTGAAAAGTCTGTAAGAGGAAATGAGTGAGAGCCCTGCATAGCAAAGAGTAACGATGAATGTTATCGCTACGGATGCGGTTGCCCTCCGGCAAAAACCACCAAACGATCCGCAAGTTTGGCTCCATGTAATGGTGGCGTCCCCTTTATAGGCCAAGTAGACCACCTCCGTCGATATAGCACCCGCAGCCAGGATTATGTAGGTCAGAAGCTGCATGTAACAAAAACGAAATTTATATCTAACAAGAACAAAAAACTAGTCTTATGCCTAGTTAGAATCTTTATGTGACCGGCGCCTTCAAAAGCGTAGAAATAGAACAGAACAAGGACTCGTTTCTATTTCTGATTTCTGGAGAAGAGTTTCACGACGAAGTTTTCTTGGGTTAATTTTCCCAAAAAGTTTTTCTAATTAGACAAAATACTTTCAGTCTCAAAAGATGTTTTCAACTTTTCAAGAACCATATCAAACAGGTCCCAAGTATGAGCAAACCTGGTCGAGAATGAAGAATGTCCAGACTCGGGACATGGTCGATTGCTTAGGTATAGCGGCAGCGACGGCGGAGAGAAGGGAATAACCAGCACAAATGCCACTAGCATGCACTAAATATCTGCACAAACATTCCACTTTTCATCCGCACCAATACATCTTGATTTATAAGCTAAAAACACACACACAAACTCACTAAAATATACCTGAAAGCACCAATATCAGAATAGTACAAGGAACCGTATTCATTAGTCTCTGAATCCTTGAGCATGATGACTAGCGCCACCACACACAGAGCCATCGGCAGGATGCGCAGCAGAGTCTCCGTCGTGCGCATGGTGGAGCTTCCTCTTTCATCTTCAGTTGGTCCCTTTTCAATTTGTGAATTATCTTTCATTCTCTTGCCGTCCATTGCAGGGAATTTTAGTGCCTATTTGCCTCTCAATGTTTATCAAGAAAGGTGGTAGGGAGAGAGGGTATCGGTGCACATAACTACTTATTAATGAAGATAGGTAAGGTTCGGTGTAAATGAATTAAATGTTCATTAAAGGATTACACACTTTTCCATGCAGTTGCATGGACACATCTCTCTCTCTCTCTCTCTCTGTGCCTCCATGTCCTTTTATGCTAAAAAACAGCTACGACGAGAACATGCATATGATCTCTTGAACGGTGCTCACTAGTCACTCCATTATATTCACTAGATGGGGAACATACTGTTTCATTTATCTCATTTGAAAATTAATTGATATTGGCGAAGGAATGTTAAATCATTTTACGATATTTTACTATTAACATTAGAATTATCCAGTCTATGAGCTCAGTACATGAGCTAGCCAACTTCGGGACATGATTTAGGGCCTGTTTGGGAGAAATTATTTCAACAAGAAAGGGATTTTTTGACCCTTTTTTTTTTCCAAAATTGTGGTCCCACTATGACACAACAAAGTCAAATATTGTGTGCACAACACTGTAACAACGATTGGAATTTTGCTTGAAATTGTAAACAAACACAGCCTTAAATAAGGAG
>CAIGRO010136710.1:0-16005 GCA_903798355.1 Fraxinus baroniana
GGGTTTTATATGACGTTATAAATGTTGAAGTGTGAATTGTTGAAATAGATCGAAAATCGGGTATCAATCAAAAATATTTTGGGATCTTAAGGTACGTAAATTGGATTGTAAACACATTACAATAAGCCAAGGATACTAGATTTCATAGAAAACGGAGTTGGGATAAATTTTATAAAAATATTGGAACTGGCTGCCCCAATTAGCCGGACAGCCCCCAAGTTCGTATATGTAAAGAATAATTTCAGGTCAGCATGCACTACTTCTGGCCATTAAATTTTACAGAGCTATTTTATTATAAATTGAAAATAAGTGTCAGTAAGTGTTACATTTTATTTAAGAGTTTTTACATGTAGCAAAGGCAGAAGTTATTATGTTTAGTACGTAACACTAAAGTTTCGGAGCGTCACACCATATATCTCAAGAACTTGCCAGACGCAACACCGATGCATACTTAAGGGGGTTCAACATCATCCGATATCTTTTTAGGATCTGAAAGTTATAGTTTAAGTAGGCTATATGATCATTTGCTTTCAAGTTCTTGACAAACATGTCATCCACATAGATCTTCATTATCTTACCAAAGAGGTTAGCAAACATATTATTAACAAGCCTTTGGTAGGTGGCTCCAGCATTTTTTTACCCGAAGGGCATCATTTTGTAGCAATAAAAACCTTTGACGTGATAAAAGAAGTGATCTCCTCATCTGCCGGGTACATGAAAATTTGATTATTGCTGGAATAGGCGTCCATGAAGCTCAGTAGTTTGTGTCCATGGGTGGAGTCTATCAATTGATCTATCCTGGGGAGGGAAAAACTGTCCTTAGGACAAGCCTTGTTAAGGTTAGGAAAATCAATGCACACCCTCCACTTTTCGTTATGCTTATTTACTAAGACCGGTTTGGGGATCCACTTTGGGTATAGGGCCTGCCTGATAAAGCAATTCTTGATCAACTTTTGTACTTCTTCCTTTAGGGCCTCATACCATTGTTATAAAAATCGTCCGGGCCGGACAGATTAAATTGATAGAAATGCACTTAACTCGGTCGAAATCTGGCCTTGACTGAGTTATGATGATTTACCCGGTCCGATTGACTAGTTTGATTGGGTTTTGAAATCCTTTTACAAAATTTTTAGGTCAAAGTGAATTGAACCTTGAACCTCTAAGTTCCTTACCACTTGAACACAAAGTACTTTAGTATTATTGTGTGCAATAACTTATATCTAACTAATGAATCATTTATATATTTTATAAAAATATTCTTTTAAAAAACTTTGGTGCAATATATTACATTATTTTATAGACCTAAATAATTAGTGAAAAATTAAAATTTTAATTTTGCCCTTAAAAGAATTAATACTTTATATTTTTTTATAAGTTTTTATGCAATGATCCGTCGGTTGGACCACCGGTTGAACTGCTACCCATTGAGCTGCTGCATTGTTCGAGTTAGTGTCCGGGTCAAGTCTGACAACTGTGCTCATATCACTTCGGGTTAAGTGTCCTCCTCTTCTGTCTATACAGGTAGCCTTTGGGTCAATTTTCAAGCAATGGCAACTAACATTGGGGTCAATGCCTACCATATCCTTATGCCTCCAAGCAAAGACGTCCAGGTTCTTACTTAGGAAGTCTTTAAGCCTTTCTTTGATATCTGACGATAGGCCTTTTCCTACATGTAACAACTTAGAAGGATTCAAGGGGTCCACCGAGAAATTCTCCAGCTCCTCTACTGGAGCTATCTAGGATTCGAATTCAACAATGTGAGGGTCGGTCTTATCGAGCATGGGAACTTCCTCAGAGATGTCCACCATATCCATATTAGCTATCACCATGTTGACGTCTCTAGGCTCTACCTTTCTGATGGGATTTAAGCAGCATTCTCGACCTCTCCTTTGGTCGTCCTTTACTTTTGCCACTCCATGATCGGTAGGAAATTTCATACACAAGTGGTGGATGGAAGTGGTGGCTCCCAAATCTCTCAATGCGAGTCTTCATAATACGCCATGGTAAGCTGACCTACTGTCAACTATCAAAAACTCCATAAAGTTCAAAGTTGATTGAGGTGGCTCTCCTATCTCCACCTAAGTGTGATTTTACCCTTTAAAATTATGCTATCTCATGTGAAGCCATACAGGGGATGGTGATGGGAGGGTTAGCTCGTGATCCAAAATCATTTTGTCAAAAATGGCTCTGAGTCCTCACTACAAGGGCATTACAATGGGAGAAGTGGATTCCTTCTGCATCTTCCTGGGTAAACATAATGGATGGTGCATGATTCCTTCGAGAACTGCCATTCACTATATAACTGGTCAGTTGGGGGGGCTTTAGCTTCTTTGGTATAGTTTCTTTGGGAGTTTCTCGTCTCTCCATTGATATATAGCCCTCCAAAGATTATGTCGATCTCGTGGATGGGGAAGTTATCTACGCGGGCCTGATGGCCTCCCCGCTGACGCTGTTCATCTCTTGCTCTATCTTCTTCATGGTCCCTCCCCTGTGGCCTTTTCACACCTAGAGGCTGGTCACGCCTAGGTGGGGCCTATTTCTCTGTCGTGAATCATTCTGTTGGTCATTTCGGGGACTTGCCTGCTTAAGATGTTTGGAAATGTCCCTGCAATATGCTGTGTCATGGCTGTAGGAATGATGATACGTGCAGTATTCGAGGGGGTTCTAGCTACCTCTAGGTCCTAAACCCCATCCTCTCTGAGGGACCTGTTGTACTGATATAGTTTGTTGAGTGTTGGTTTCAGATGTGACACTTTCATAGGCCAACGTGGGTACTGTATTTAAGGTGGCCGTGGTAACGGCCTGTCCTGAGTTAGGGAAAATCTCATTGCTAGCCTAGTTCCATTGATATTCCATCAAGTAAAATGTAGGTCCACTCACTCATTGCATTTGTTGAGGATAGATGCCTCTACTGGCCCTATTTCTGTGATCAGTCAATTCTTCGTTGATAATCTCCTACCTCATCATTTCTAGTAACATATCATAAGTAGTGAGGTCCTGATTTTGAACATCTCTCCAAAATAAGGTGTTCATATTTAGGCCTCCTTACAATGCTGACAAGGCCTTACGATCAGTAACTTGAACACAATATGTCATCTAATGGAGATTGAGGTGATTGAGGGACTGATCAGGTTGATGTTCCCAAATATTCTCAAGATCCTTTGCAAGGAATTGGCGGTCCAATGACTAGGACAAACACAAAGAGGGGTGAAAGAGGCTTTGCAAGACTTGATCATGAAAGTGCAACGATAGAAAGAGGCTATGCTAGAGGATTCTATAACTAAATTCGAAGATTCCAAAACTTCACCAAGGATGGTCACTTATCTTTTTTGTGTAAGGGATAAATCTGGAAGGACAAAAAGAGTGCAAGGAATAATTTGGAATTTTAATTGTAATCTTTAATTAATTTTGGGTTTTTTATGTTTTGATCAATTAGACCCAATCCCCATATATTTAGGCCCATTTCGTTTTTTTCTTCTTTTAAGCTAGGACTTTTACTTTAAAAGGGCTAGCCATGATTTTGAAAGGGGAGAATGATTGATGGAGTAAATTAGAGAAAAGCTTTTGCTTTGCCTTCTTGTGTTCTTAATTGAATGCTAGAATTTTGACTTATCAAATGAGTGATCAACCTTTGTGGCGTTTCAAGATTTGGCTTTTTAGGACTTAGTTTCCTTATGATTCTAATCTAATTAGCTTCTTCACGTTCGTAGAGAAATTAATTTTGTTCCATTTCCATTAAATTAGTAGGTTATAAAATGGGGTCTACGTCATTTGGTATCAGAGCGTTTCTTTTGGGTTGCTGGAAACATGTTATCTATTTCGATCTTTCTTTTTTCATTCTTGCTTTCATAAAAAAAAAACGGGCAGATTGTTGAGTTCTAAAAGTTTCCCATTCTTGTTCTTGTTGAATCAGTTTCATTCTGCTTTGTTCTAGTTTTATTGTATTTATGACTTTAAAAAAATTCTGACTTTTGTTGAGATGGTCACCATTTAACCGTTTGCTTCTTCAGAATTGTTGAATTCTTTGATTCTGTTAAGAACATAAAGAGCCGGCTTGGCTTTGAGTGGTACAAGGCAAGAGAGATCATCAACAAGAAAAAGCCAAAATGGTGTGAAACACGAGTGATAACAATTTGATTTGAGTGCAAACACGTGAGTGAATGTGTGAGATTTTTCATCAAGTATCTGGTGGGATCAATTGGTGATCACTAGGTGTAGGAATGGTGAGAGGCCTATTTGGTCATGGGAAGAGATGAAGTTGGTGATGCGCAAGAGATTTATACTCAGCCATTACTATAGAGATTTGTATAGAAAGTTGCAAGGTCTGGTTCAAGGTTCCATAAGTGTAGAGGATTATTATAAGGAGATGGAAATCACCATGATTAGAGCAAACACAGAAGAAGAAGGGAAGCAATAATGGCTAAATTCATTGGCGGATTGAATAGGGAGATTGTTGATGTGGTTGAGCTACAACATTATGTAGAGATGGAGGAGCTACTGTATAAACCCGTTAAAGTGGAGAAGCAAATCAAGTCCAAGAGGTTCAGATCCGGTTTGTCTTCTAGCTCTTCGTGGAGATCAAATTGGAAGGACAACAAGGCTACCCTCAGAACAAAAGAAGAAGCAAAGTAGAAGAATTTGGTTGTTGTTCCTAAAGGAAAACTAAAAAATAAAACTCTTACTAAGTCACGTGATATTTAAGTGTTTTAGGTGCCAAGGATTCGGACATATTGCTTCTAAATGCCCAAATAAAAAGGTTATGGTTGTACGTATAGAGAACCTTCACCCTAAAAAATGGGTAGAGGTCATACTTGAGTATTTTCTGTTGATGAAGTCTGAACTTTGTATTTAGCAACGACTAAACTTCGACATATGTGATTTGCTCACAAGTTTATTGAAGAAAATGATACTTAAGTTAGTAAGTATAATTAGAGGGGCAAAATGGTAATTTATGCTCGTACCTAATTATCGGACCTCGGACGGGGATAAAACACATATACGACAGGTTAGAGAAAAATACTACAAATTTATTGGCTTCTGCGATCTTATATATTTCAAGACTTCAGTATTTTGCTGTTAGTAGAAAAAGTAAAGACTAATAATTAGATTGAGTGGTATATGGTCGATTAGGCAGAATCTAATTATTGGACCTTGGATAATGATGTCCGATCAACTCCATGTGGTAGCTCTATAAAGTAATGAGACTTAATTACAGTAATTATAATTGGTTTGGACTCAATTGTAATTACAACAAAGTTTTATACTTAGTTGTAATTGCTATAAAAATTGTAAACTTAATTATAATTGTAATTGAAGTTCAATGACTACTCATGTAATTAAATGTAACATAATTGGATGTAGATTTAAATTACAACTCCCATTTGAAATTGGAATTATTATTGTACATGAAGTGGAACATCTTTGTCTCTATAAATAGAGACTATATGGATATAGAAATCCTAGAACAATCATAATATATAATCCTATAGTGTTCACATTGGAGAAAAAGAAAAAGGTGAAAATTTATTTTTCTTATTGTCCAATTCAAAAATTAGTTTCTTGATTTAATTAAAAGATAATGTTCATCTATATGTGTAGTCTCGACTTTGGAGAATATCATAAAAGATTTGGAGGTTTGGAACATCAAGTTCCTAGAATTTAAAAATAATAAAAAATAATAAAAAAATAATAAAAAATAAATAAATAAATATATATATATATATATATATATATATATATATATACTGGAAGCTCATGATCCAAAAACTGAAAGTTTGTGATTTAAAATTAATTCAAGAATTGATCATTGAATTTTGGTAAAAAAAATTCGAATCCTTAATTCTTGATATAACATACACATGAACATCTAGATTTTTTAAAAATTTTCAAGTAATTGTGCTTCCACATTCCAACAACTAGATGAGATAAATTTATATCGTTCACGTGCTTGGAATTTCTAAATCTTGATTACAAGTTCTAATCAAACAATGTCTAAGAATATTTTATTATATGTTGATTGCATGATTAAATTATTTTAAACTGTAATCCAATTATTTTGTGGACAATTATTGATTGTAATTTGTTATTTTGAGTCTGTAAGAAGATAGGTGGATTACGACTCCATCATTTTGATTTAATTTTCTGTTTCAATTTGATTCAAAATTGTGAGCCTACAAGACATGATTTATGTAATTTTTAAATTCTTGTAATTGTTGAATTTTGTAAATTAATTGAAGATTAAAGATCAAGACGATGAAACAACATTCAAGAATTTACAACAAAAAAAATAAAAAAGAAAAATCATATGCCGACAGCAAGTTGCTATTGACAGCATCAAATTGGTGCTACCGGGCAGCAGCAATTGATGTTGCCAGCAGCAACATGTTGCTGGGCGGCAGAAATTGCTAGTGCCAACAGTATGCTGCCATCCGGGTAGTAGTTTTATGCGTTTTGCTTAGCAGATCGATTGATTTTGATCTGGTCTGTTTCTGTACGGATCTGGTCACATCCGGATAAGCCCGGTTTGGAATTAATTAATTTTTTAAAGGTACGGTGGCATAGTCCTATTGTTGTTTGTATTACTTCTCCTGAATCCTTAAAGCTTTTTGGGCTAAAGATAGATGTGTCAAGACGGACGGACCGACCAGACTCGTGAAAATCAGCCCAGATCGACCTGGGACCACGGGCCGACCCGTGACCCGAGCGGGCGGTGCAGGGGTCAAGGAGGTGTAACCTGCGGGTTTCGCGAGTTGCATTTTCACGGGCCGTGGTTAACCGCGACCCGTGATAAAAAAAAATTAAATATTATAGTTAAGTAGGTATGTACTTAAACTACAAATAATAGTAAAAGTAGGTACCAATCTAGTTGGAATGTACTTATTATGCTATAAATATTTGATAATAGTAATTAGAAATGCATTTAGTTGTTATTTGTTTAAATTAAATTTAACTTTGCAAAGTTATAAATAATTTATATAACATTAAATTTGAATTCTATGTAAACATTTCTTGGAATAAATATGAATTTATCATTTTGTTCAATTCTTAATTTACATTTTAAAAAAAAAAATTCTGTTATAAATATGAAAAAATCTATATTTTTATAATTNACTTTGCAAAGTTATAAATAATTTATATAACATTAAATTTGAATTCTATGTAAACATTTCTTGGAATAAATATGAATTTATCATTTTGTTCAATTCTTAATTTACATTTTAAAAAAAAAAATTCTGTTATAAATATGAAAAAATCTATATTTTTATAATTTTATTTATACAATCATACGGACCAAACCGGAACAAACTGTGACCCGTATGGGTCAGCGGGTAGGTCTGGATTGTAGTCCAAAATTGTGGACAAACCCGGAACCCGTGACGGGCGGGCTTTTTTTCATACGGGCCATTACCGGGCTCATATGTTGACGGGCCGACCCGGCCCGGACCACCCGAATTGACACCTCTAGCTAAAGATTTAGATTACATATTGAGTTTGGGTATAATTAGTTTTTAATTTAATTCTTGAGTCGTTTTTTGGCCACCACTAATTGTTAATTTTATCGATTTATAAATGCTTTAAATTATTGTTTGCAATATCATCGTTCTAGATATCATAATATATAGATTTATTTGTGACATCACTCGTAATACTATGAATAGGATGTATGTCATTGAACATCGATTCTTCCTTGATTAATTTAATTTAGATTAAATTTTTATAAATGAAAAAATCTTAATAATTAAACTGTATTTTAATTTGATTAATGTGAACCAATGGTAATAATCTAGAATTAAAATCCATTACTTTAAAAACATTGAGTGGGAGAGTGTTTATTCAAATAAAAACCCGTGGTCTCCTTTAGGCAATCAATAAGCAAAGTAACACGTTTTCCTCATACCGGTAATGTAACAGACTCTTTGTAAAAGGACCGCATAGTTCGAGTTACTTGATTGGATCTCTTTATGATAAGATCGTCTCGATAATATAATTTGTGATCATCTATAAATGGCAAAATTATTTTCAAGTATCTAGAGATCGAGACAAATGTTATACAGTCAAATCGAGATCCATCTATGAACCTCCTAGGCGGCTCTCGTTTATGATTTTGGGGACCACATAAAACGTACTAGATGAAAAGTCTCAAATTTTATAATTTTAAGTTGGTTATTGTAGCCCATGTAAGAAATGAGTTATGGAGGACCGACTCATTTAAGGCAATGAAAGCCTAAGCCATAAGTTATTTAAAAACCCTAAAAGTTAACACATCATAAATAAATTTGATTAAAAAGATTTAATGAATAAGTATTGACACAATGATCATATGCATGGTACTTCATGTAGGCAACCCATACTAATATTTTATAATTTTTAGTGGACATTTATAGAGATAAGTTACAAATCATATGAATAATTCATTTTCCTCTAATTTTCACCATATAAATATTTTATAATTTTTTTTATAAGAATCATTTTTATGGGATTAAAAATCTTTAAATTTCTACTTAAAGACTCAATTTAACAAAGTTAATGATGATATAACTTTTTCATTTAGTTTTCCACTAAAAAGGGAAGTTGCAAGAAGAAGAAAATCCCCTTTTTTTTTTTTTCGCACCGCTCTTCAAAAAGGGAGGTTACAAGAGGAAAGTCATAATTTCTCTCTCAAAAATCTCTTTTTAGTTAAGTTAAGCTCAAAGGAATAGTAAGGGTGTGAAGGAGAAAGTCTTCTACATATTTTGTTCCTTTTTATATTTTTAGAAAATCAAGGTAGGTAGTACTAACTATTTACCCTTTTCATTCATTGTATGCATATGTATGCTTGTGATGTGTGTTAGAATTTTCGAAGTTATGAACAAAGAGATTTATGTATGGCCACAATCGGTTTCTATGATCCCTAGGGATTCTTCGAAATCATGAATTTACCGGTATTCATTTACATAAAATGTTAAATTCTTTCCTATCACTTTGTTTATATGTAAATATGTTTATGACCAAAATGGTGCACCGAGTGATATTAGTCCTATTGAGTTTAAAGCCCACGCCTTCTATGTTGACAAATTTTGCAGATTAAAGAATGGTAGAGGAAGTGGGATTCACGTGGATTGTGGAGGATTCAAAAGGAGAAAGGTTCTTCATTTGTGTAAATTAGTCACCTTTGAAGAATTAACAGTTCTTACTAGTTATGCAACTTATGTTTAATTTCTAAAAGATGTTAGTTTATCTTTACTTTTTTTTTTCCTTAGTTCTTTTTCTTGATGTGAACATTGAAATTTTAATTGATTTAAGTATGTATGTAATTATGATTGTTAAAGAAGTTAAGATTAAACTTTAGTCTTGTAACCAATAATTTTCATCATACTGTCTGAAATTTGTCGCGTCGTCTTGGACATAAGTTTTTGAATTTATTTGACAAAACTAGTGGGGTTTGAAAGATCTGTGAGTTCTCTGTCCGTTGGCTTTAGAATCAAGTCACTTGAAGGTCGGTAGGATAAGTTTTGCACTTTTTCGTGTGCTATGTTCAGTGTACCCGAGAACAATTTATTATTTTTTTTTTTGGGTGACCATTTGAGTACCTAAAAGATGTTAGAAAATTCTGAAATTTTACTATGTTGTACTTGAATGAGTTTAAAAAAATATTGTAAAATTTCATAGAATTATGAATCCAAAAAATAATCCAGATAAGCACGATTGTTGGGTAGCGCGTTACTGAATTTAACTTCGTTAATATGTGCTAACGTTCATTTTAATCCTCCGTTTTAGTTTCGTTATTTAACAAATCAAATACCTTAAATAATTTGTCTCCAATAATTATTGGGACTTCTAATAGAACGTAAGTGTAAACTACAAAATAAAATGGACATTAAGAAAATTCTTAATTTAACCCGAACATTTTTTATACAAAAATCACGTTGTTTTTTATGTAAAAAATTCAAATTTCAAGATTTGGGTCATTACACTAGACTTGTATAGATGTTTACCATTATATATGATTTATCTAGTGGGAGAGTCCCAACTTGATCTGTGGACACAATTACTTATGGATGGACTTGTTGGATCACAAGGATCAAGTTAGATGGATCTACATAAGCATTCATGCATCATATGATAAATTGTTTTTCGCTGCTCATTTTAATGTGCAATGAATGGTTATTTTTATGATAAATATCAATTGGCCCAATTTTTTTCGTTATTCTAAAACAAAACCAACTAATCAGAAAAATTATGTAGATTGGAAACGTACTTCGATGTTTGTCCTACATGTGGAACAACTTAATTTTGTACTTAAGGAATGTCCTAATGGACCTACTAAGACCATGTGACATGTCCAAATGGCTAGATATGTTGAGTGTGAGACTACAGACAAGATGGCTCACTGTTACATTTTGACTTTGATGTCAAACCTGCTGCAGCAAAACTTGAAAGTCAAAGTACCTCATATAACGTATTACATACCTTTAGGGCATGTTTGGTCATCTAAGTCTGAAAGCTCTTTTAAAGCCATTCTAACTTAGAATTGTAATATGGAAAGTGGTTAAGGATACAATGGCGATGCTCATACATCAATTGGTGGCTCCTATGATTCCAAGTTGAAAGGTAGATTTGGAAAGAAGAGAAAGAAGGCTAACAAGAAGCATGAGAGCAATAAAAGTACAAAAGTAGATGGAAAGCCTTGAGGCAAGTGTTCCAACTGCGAGTCGAATAGGATGGTGGAGAAGGACTGCCAATTGTACTGGCTAGAAAGCAAAGTGCGGGTAAAGTTTTTACTGAGTATTTTTTTGTGGTTGATACTACAAATTTCCAAGTTTTAGATTTTGGGAGCAAAAAACTAAGTAAAGTCCAATTTAAAATCATCGTTGGACAAGAACAATAGTTTTAACAAAAGCATTAAGAGTTTTTGTTTTTATTTCAGTAGTGATAGGTGTTTGATTCTTAAAGACTATTATTATATCTCACAAATAAATTAGAAATTTGATTTATGTTTTCGATTTAATAGAACAAGGTTATTTGATAACATCAGCATCTGATATGCTTAGCATTTTAATGAATAAATCTTTGTTTGCATTAAATATTTGATTAATGGTCTTAATACCTTAAACTATTCCACATATGAAATAAAAGTTACTTCTGCAAACCATAAACAAAAGTTGTACCATACTAGTGATGCATATTTATGGCGCCTTGGACAAATTAACCTTAACAAAAATACAAAGATTGACTAGAGATGGTTCTCTCAACTCGGTTAGGATCGAACCATTGTTTGTGCTTTTTGTTTGAAAAGCAATATGACCAAATCTTTTTTTGACAAAAGAGATAACGTCAAAGATGCATTGGAACTAATTTATTCTGAGATGTGTAGACCTGTGAATACACTTGAGAGAGGGAAATATGATTGTTTCTTTACAGATGATTACTCTAGATTCAAATACATTTACCTAATGACTTGAAAGTCAAATACTTTTGAGAAATCAAATGAGTATTAGACTAAGGTTGAGAAACATTTGGATAAGAGTATTAAGACACTTCACTCTGATCGAGGTGGTGAATACCTCTCGGGAAAATTCAAGGACAAGTTGATAAAAGATGGTATTGTTTCTTAATTGAATATGGTTAGGCTAATGAAGAGTTTCACAACTCTACCTAAACAATTTGATATATTCTTAAGTTAGTTCCTTCTAGATATATTCTCAAGACTCTCCTAAAATTTTTGGAATGAATTCAAGTCCTGCTTGCATTATATCCAAAATTTAGGGGTCCAGCTCACATGTTGAAAATGAATGTAGAAAAGTTGGAGTCTAGGTCAGAGATATGCTTGCTTGAGACTAGATTAGAGATATGCTTGTTTCTGGGATACCCTAAAGATACCAAGAGATAATTTTTTTATAGTCCTCTAGATGGAAGGTCTTTGTTAGTATTGATGCAAACTTCCTACATGATAAGTATATTAATGATCATTAGTCTAAAAATAAGGTCGTGTTAAATGAGTTGGAGCAATTCCACCTATCAATTCCTGCAACATAACATGGGCAGACATCCCATGGTGTCAAATATACCTAGACAATGTGACCTGAGTGGGAGAGATGAGTTATAATCTTATCCAATAGATTAATAAAATGTTGAAGGTAATGATCAGGTAATGGTGTCTCCTAATGGTAATGCTTGCTTTGATGAAAATGTAAGTTCCAAATGATGCCATAGTCTAAGATCAATTGCCCCTTAGATAAAGTCGTATGATTATCAGTTCACCTTCGAGGTACTTGTTGAGTAGAGAGTCCAATCTGATGATCTCCATCATACAAGTTCATCATCTGACTTCATATGAGACTATAGATTATGTGGATGTAGCAATCTATTTGTGGATCGAAGAAGATATTGAGATCTTGGAATTAGGGTCTATAAGAAGATACAAGACAAAATTCTATTTTTCCTAGTGCTTATGTAGATGATATTCTACTCATTAAAAATAACGTGAGTGCATTATCATCTATGAAAGCATGGTTGACCTAACAGTTTCATATGAAGGACTTAGTGAAGCTAGCTATGTTTTAGGTTTCAGATCTTGAGTGATCGAGAAAACAAGATGATAGCTTTATCCCAAGTCTTATATGTTGACAAGATACTTGTCAGATTTGCTTTGTAAGATTCTATCCTTTAGGCATCGAATCCAACTCTCTAAGGATCAGTACACTAAGACTCTCAAAGAGATTGAGTACATAAGTAGGATACCTTATGCATTGGAAGTACATAGTCTCATGTATGCTATGATGTGCAATAGACTTGACATATGTCATACTTTTGGTGTGGTGAGTCAAGACATATTTAACCATAGGATTGAAACATTGATTGGCGATAAAGAATATATTTTAGTGCCTTCGGAGAACAATGAATTATATGCTTCTTGCTATATCTTATTTTCAATAGGTTAAATGGATCCAGAGTGATGAAGACAGTTGCAGGTCTACGTTAGTATCATTGTTTAAACTTGATGATGGGTCCATTATTTGGAGAAGTATCAAGCAATCATGTATTGCTTATTCCACCATTGATGTCGAGTATTTAGAAGCTTATGAAGCTACTAAATTGGTTGTATAACTAAGAAAATCCTAACGGGCATCGAGGTGGTGCTTGCATCTGCACAGCTTTTTACACTACATTGGAATAACAATAGGATTGTAGCAAATGCTAAAGAACCAAGAGTCATCGAGGGGTAAATGCATTGAACTGAAATATTATATCTTAAGAGAGATGGTAGAGAAAATGTTGTTGTCAGTAAGATTGCTATTGGGGATAAACCTTGAAGACTTGTTTACTAAGAGTTTGTTGGCTAAGGTTTTGGAGAGCATCTGCAAGACATGATGTTGTAGACATGACACATATACTCTAGGTCAAGGAGGAGATTTGTTGGGTTGTGTGCCCATATAGTATATTTTGTTGTGATAAAATAATAATTTATAAGAAATAAAATGTGATTGTATTAATTTGTTGCATTTATTTATTATTGAGCATGCGAAATAAAGTGTCTATGCTCACTTGTGATAATATAAGTTGGGTATTTGCATTGAGACGTACATTGTAACACAACTTATTTTGATCATAAATAATTTGTTTACAACCAAAGCTATAGTAGACCAATTCACAATTTGAATTTGTGATTAGTCCTTATAACAGAAATAGTTAAAGGTGACATTAGTACACTTGGAGTGTTCGTTGACCACGTGTCGAGTTTAATTCTATAATATGATCGTGTGGAGAATTATATTCCACTTGATCGCTGTGTATTTTATCTTAATCCCTTGATGGGGCTGTGTATATCTTTTCGTGATTTTATTGGGTTTTAATTCACCAATGGGTGAAATCAGTTTGATTGATCAAATATTTTATTAAGTTGGAAACTTAAGAATGAGCGAAGTAGAAAACATGAATTCGTATCAGGAAATATCTCCTTGAAAAATGGGTAGTGACTATTTAAATATTTTTTGTTGAATAGTTAAAATCTGAACTTTAAGTTTAGTGCGACATTTGTTATTTTTTTTTACAGAACCATTGGAGAAAATGGAACTTAAGTTAGTGAGTATAATTAGAGGGGCAAAAAGGTCATTTATGCTCGTACCTAATTATAGAAATTCGGATATGGATAAAATACATATACGACAGGTCAGAAGAAAGTATTACATATTTATTGGCTTCTGTGATCTTATATATTTCAAGAGTTCGGCCTTTTGCTTTTAGTGGAAAAAGTAAAGACTAATAATTAGATTTGGAGGTCTAGAGTCGACTAGACATGATCTAATTATTGGAGCTTGAAAAACATATGCCCGGTTAGGTCCATGCGGTAAATCTATAAAATAATGTGACTTAATTACAATAATTATAATAGTTTTGGACTTAGTTGTAATTGCTAAACTCAATTATAACTGTAATTGAAGTTTTAGGACTACGCATATAATAAAATGTAAACTAATTGGATGTAGATTTTAATTAAAACTCCTATTTGAATTTTAATTAATATTGTTATTTAAAATCTGAGTTATTATTGTACATGAAGTGGAATATCTTTATCTCTATAAATAGAAATTAGATGGATAAACAAATCCTAGAACAATCACAACACATAATTTCATAGTGCTCAAATTGCAGAGAGAAAAAAAAAAAAGTGAAAAAAATATTTTTTTATTGTCCAGCCCAAAAATTAATTTCTTAATTTAGTTAAAAGAAAGTGCCGACCCATCAATATAGTATCGACTTTAGAGAATATTATAGAAGACTTGGAGGTTTGGAGCATCAAATTCTTTGAATTAAAAATCTTGAAACTCGTGATCCGAAAATCTTGAAGTTCGTATTCAAAATTAAACTAAGAATTGATTATCGAATTTAGGTAAAAGTTCGAATCCCTAATTTTTGATATAATACACGCGTGAACATCTAGACGATCTTGTTTATCGAATTAATTTTCTTTTTTAAAATTTTCGAGTAATTCTACTTCCGCATTCCAACCGTCATAGCATAGTCCACTTACCAAATCTTTTCTTATGTTTTCTATTTGTTGTGTTCTCCCCCACACCCACACCCACACCCACACCCACACCCCACCTCCATTTTTTGTTTTCCTTGGTTATTAACATAAACCACAAACCAAAAATGTTTTTATTTATCTGTTGGACATTAACATTATCCAATTGCAAGTATAGTCTTATAAGGAATTTGGTATCACTGAGATTTGTGCACCTATAAATATACTATGAACTCAATTTGTCTTTTAACATAATAATGCACATTTTTGCAAACTTTTTCAAAATGATGATTATATTGACACCTCAATTTTTATTTATTACATCACATTTTAATTACAATTAAGCTCATCAAATTTTGCTCATTGTAACAATTATTTTCTTATTTTTTTTCCGTCGAATTCTTATTTTCAACCTTCTATTAATCAGTACATCTCGTTCTTGACGATGACTTATATCAAAATACTTTATTTCCATGCTTCGAAATGAGGAAAAAAAATTCGTACTTTACATTTATTTATTTTTTTAAAAAAATATGATGGAAAAATAAGTTGTGTAACGCTATTTCGACGGACTTTTAAACATAAACTGTTATCAAATATAAAACATGTTAAACTAATAGAAAGTTTAAGGATAAGAATGATATGAAAAATTATTAGAAACATAAGTGCAGCAATGAACAAAAAATAAGAACTTTTAAGAATGTGTTTGATTGCAAACATAGAACTTGCATAGAAAGAGAATTGACTAGAACTTATTTGCATTAAAATTATTAATAAAATGTGTTTGATTGACTTAATTTTTAACCTATAAAATGTTAAATTTGTCTTATCTTTTATTGATGGGTAGATCAGAAAGAGAGTGTTAATTGCCTAAAAAATAAAAACTCTCCCTTCCCTTTAGAGGAAAACATTCCCACAAAAAAAATATCAATCAAACACCTCAAAAGTAGGAAATTGGATGAAAAATGACTTTTTTCATTAAAAATAAAGTCAATCAAACA
>CAIGRO010136715.1:0-11675 GCA_903798355.1 Fraxinus baroniana
TTACGCATTTTAGAACACTGATTGAGAGTATGTTTGGATGACTTGCATTAAAGATGATCAACAAACATGTAGCTTATTTTTAATGCAAACTTATCAATATTCAAAATAAGTTAACATAAGTTACACATTTGAAACTTATCTTTAAGATATGTTACCCCATACACATTCTGAATCTTAAAAAGTATGTTTAGTTGTGAATAACTTTATTTTTATAGAATCTTATTTATGGGTCTAATGACTCATAATTTTTATAAATCAAATCTATTTCAATAGTTCAATTTCGTTCGAACATTTTATCTTTTAGCTCTTTTATCTTTATTGAATCAATACTCGAACTGAATTTTGCGAGTTTAGTAATAATAACTAATTATCTCATTTGAGTGGACAAGAATTGGCAAAGTCTCCAACTTTCAAGATTCTAAGTGTGTGTTTGAGCCACATTATTTTGGAAGAATGTATTCTGGAATAGTAGATTGATAAAGAATGTGTGGTTGAAAAAGAATGAAAAGTTATTGATTTGATGAAAAATATTATTTTATTAAAGAATGTGTGGTTGAAAAGGAGTAGAAGAATGAAAAAAAAAAGGAAAAGTTATTGACGTGATGGAAATTATTATTTTATTGAAAAATGTGGTTGAAAATGAGTAGAAGAATGTGAACGAAAATTTTAATGTGTACCAAACAAAGGCTAAATAACCTTTATTTATTTATTTTTAACAAATATACGAGATATTTTGACCTAGCCATATTCATTGCACAAAACTTTGTAACAAGATTTACGTGATCAACCCACCAATTATCAAGCAATGATGGAACCACATGAGGTCCAGAACTACTCTAATTTCGTTCTTCCTTCGTAAATTACTAATAAATTAAAGCTTCACAGGGTGCAACACAACCACCTTTAACCTTCTTTCTCGTTATAATCGTTTGACTGTAAATTTGCCTGGCGATCAATACAATATTAGCTTACAGAAAAAGCACTAAATCTATAGCCTTTTGTCCTAAAACGTAGAAGAAATTGTAATTGGGACATGGAATATTTCTGTTTCCTGAATCATGGATAAGGATAACAAGCACCACGGCTCGAGTACAATAAGGTTGCCCAGTTGGTGGTTTTCGAGGAAGCCCAAGGGAGCAGATCCATTTCAATTTAGTGTGATATCAGGCATAATATATTATCCTCTTTAAAGTTTTCTGGTTTTTTTACATAGATTTTCAAGATTTCGAGGTTGAATAGCCTGTTTATGCATGCAGATGGTGGCCAAGAAAAGGATGATTACATGGATGGCATCGCTGATGAATCGTCTGAGAAGGATCCATGCATTTTGACCAATGAATTGAGGTGAGAGTTTATGAGCATGTCTTTGTGTGGTAGGCCTCAAAGGACAATAATTTTGCATTTATCCAGGCGAATTGGATGTAATATCTAGTACTATGTACTGGTAGGCTCGGACACATAGCGGAATCAACTAGCCCATTAGCTTAGACGTTGATAAGTGGGGGGTGCGGGGGCAGAGACCCCGTGGTAAGAGTAATTACGGAATTAGAGTTTGATATGAACAACCTTATGTAACCTTATATTGAAGTTGGTGGATTTTTTTGCGACGTACAGTGAACATATGCACATTGTCGAACCTGTTAAATTTTGTGTGTCGATTTTATTGTTCTTCTTCTCAATTTTAGTGTTCACATTTGCACAACACTATCCTTTAATACTTCCTATATTGAGGAGGGGGTGAATATTTTTTACTTTACAGAGTTTATGTCGGTACCTGGAATGTAGCCGGAAGGTCCCCTGAGGGAAGTTTGGCTGTAGATTTGGATGAATGGCTGAATCTCAAAGATGCAGCAGATATATATGTTCTTGGGTACGTTAGAGTACAAATGCGAACACTTTTATTTCGATGTAATGAGGAAAATCATTTCTAAGCTCAACACTTCTACTCCACACTGCAGATTTCAAGAAATTGTACCTTTAAAGGCGAAAACGGTAATTGGAGCAGAAGATCCAACAGAAGCTACCAATTGGAACCTACTAATTGGAAAAACTCTTAATAACAAATATGGATGTCCTTGGTTAACGCCTTCGGTGAATCCAATTGCTACTGAGGATAATCATAAAGAAGGAACTTCTGACTTTGAAAGACGACCTAGCATTAGTGGTCGGACCACAACTCCAATGCATGGGCAGCAAAGTAAGTACAGATTAATGGCTAGCAAGAAGATGGTGGGTGTCTTTATAAGCGTATGGATGAGAAGGGAATTGCTGGAAAAGTACAACATAGCAGGAGTGAAAGTTTGTTCAGTGGCTTGTGGTATCATGGGTTATTTGGGGAACAAAGGATCAGTTTCTGTCAGTATGTCAATTGATGGAACGAGTTTTTGCTTCATAGCAGCTCATTTAGCTTCTGGCGAGAAGAAAGGCGATGAAAGGAGAAGGAATCACCAGGTGTCGGAGATTTTTAGGCGCACATATTTCCCACGCCTCCTTGAAGATGGCGATAATCTTTTTCCACTTGCCATCTTAGGGCACGAGTAAGTTGAGCTTCCAGCAAAGATAAATGAATGAATTTAACAAGAGATCTATGCCCTTTTCATGTACATTTCCAATTTTGACAGCATAATAAAAAATTCACCTGGAATTACCAAGCAAATATAAGTTGAGATCCAGACCATTGGTGCACGCTCTCATACACTTGTCTCACCAATGGTTAGATCGTGACTTGTAAGAAACCAAAATATTTATCATCTAGATCATAAAAGAAAAGGGAAATCCATAACCTATACTTATTTTTATAGACATATGGAAGAAAATATGGTAAAGATAAGTTAACAGGATCGGGTTATTTTAAGCATGCTTATGATAAAATATGTTCTTTGTAGAGCAGTCGAATATTCTGGTTCGGAGATCTTAACTACAGACTATATTTAGAAGACAACACGGCAAGGCATTTCATTAGACAGCAAGATTGGACAGCATTGCAAAAGTTTGATCAGTTGCGGAGGGAACTAGATGATGGTGGCGTATTCCAGGGTTGGAAAGAGGGAAACATAGAATTTGCACCAACGTACAAGTATTCTTCCTCGAACTGCAATAGATATTCAGGTGGAATTCCAAGTAGAGCAGGAGAGAAGCAGAGAACTCCTGCGTGGTATGTTGATGCCCTGACAACTTTGTTCCTTGTTTTTTTGTCATATCAATTCGTAATTGCCTTGAGCCGTATCTAGAAAATCTTTATTAGTATGCGTATATGGTGTGTTTGTCTTCAACTTTGCAATTTTTACGAGAATGCTTTACTGAAAACTAACTCCACCTATCTTCCAAAGGTAAATGAATGAGGTGTAATATGGTTTGAACTTTGAATTTGCAGGTGTGACAGGATTCTATGGTATGGTAAAGGAGTCAGGCAACTTTCCTATTTCCGCAGTGAAAGTAAATTCTCTGATCATCGGCCTGTCTCAGCCCTTTTCTGTACACGAATTGAAGTAGAGAAATCTGGCAATCTAACGTTCACTGCAGTTCCAACCACCTTCCTCCCAAAAACTCCTAGAGAAACTGTAAGTACTCTAATAAACTTAAAATTGTTCTATAGGATAGATGATTTGCTGTAATTATACAGGATGCATTATTACATAAATTTGATAGCGAGTATTAATTCTCAAGTTTCTCCTGTGAATGCTATTGCAGCATGGGCAGGAGAGGACTACCGATGAGGTCCCATCCACATTGCTATCACTAATTGTCACGGATATGGAAGTTTCACCAACATATATGCAGGCTTGTATATCCGGTAGATGATGAAAACATAACTTCATTTGATTAATTGTATTGATACTGAAGAGATTCATGTATAAATTTACCCCCGCCTCCCCCCTCCTCCCCATTGGAAAGTAATATGAGAGAAAACGGGATACTGAAAGAACACTCCTTATATGTGAGGAAAACAAGTGCTATTAGTGTTTATCCAGAGCTAGCCATCAAAATAGAGAAGACAGTTTATATAGTGTAACTACTTCTATTGTGTGAAGCAAAAAGTATTTCACAAATTCCATGCCCATTGAAATATCCAAACAAGAGAAGATACATAAGAAGAGCAAAAGTTAGCATGCCTCACCTGGACAAGATAATCTTTTGGATGATTACACATAGCCTTACAACATATAGCTGCCATAGCATATGAAGTTTCAAGTATCTCTATAGAACATTTTGAGCATTCAATAAAACCAAGCCAAGTTAACCATATAAAAATGATGATCCTTGAAATTAGCTAATTGTAAGATGTTCAGTTCTATCATGCATCTGAAGAATGCCACTCAGGTCCTCTGAATTATCTTGATGACAACAGGGGCATAAAAACCTTTTCTGCAGCTCGTCACCATGGGAAGCACACTTCTCTTCCAATTCAGATGTCAGCTTGTTCCAGTCAAAACCAAGAAAAGGTCATGGAATTCAAAATAGCAATGTAACACCACGTGGATTGTGCATGAGAATAATAATCTTCGTACTTACCATTAAGACATTAATGCATCATTATAGGAGGTAGGAAATTCAAAAAAATTTCCAACGAATTATTTCAAATAAATAATGCATGCTATCCTTCATCATCATTGTAGGATGAAGAGAGAATGGTGACTCCAAATCAGATTATTTACAAATGCTTGTTTAGTGCCTTGTGTGGGTTGCAATCAGCCGTCCTCATTTTTCTTCTCTTTAAGGATTTCCATTCAGTATGCTGAATAGTGGGACAGGATATCATGAACTCTGGACAAAATTCAAGGATATCCACTCAATTCCTGCAGCTCCAAACTTTCTTTATTTATTCCCTCCAACAGCAGTGCTTTCTCCTCCAAATCAATTAGGTCCTATTGGATCTGCCCACAGGTCCATCAGTACAATCAAATTATCCAGGAAAAAATAAAATAAAATAAACTTTAGTCACACTATTGTATAAGGAAACATCATGGAATAAGGAATAAAGGTAGATAAGTGTCCTTTTCGTGCGATTAGAAGTTCATAGCTAGTACAATAAAACATCAAGGATTAGTCAGGAGAACAGAGACGTTCATCACCTGCTCATAAACTGCTTGTTCACTGTGGTAGTCTTGTTCCTCAACATTGGTCTGTGAAATTATTTGGGAAAAGCTTATTCTCCAAATCTATCCTAGCTTCATGAGCATCTTAAGCAGGAGCATTCAAGGAACCAGCTTTTGAATGAGTACGAAAATATTCTTAGCATCAAAAGATAGGCATACAAATAAAGATGTTTAAATCATAGCATAATTTCAACCTGTGCAGTTATTGTGTGTTCAGTTCAATAGTGCACTAGAAAGTAATCAACTATATCTTGTCTTCTATATATCAAATTTACCACCCTACTTAAAAAAAGCTCTCATAGGCTTAGATAGGATGTCCAGGAATATAATTCCTCATAGCTCATATGCCCACGTTCTTGTACCTGCCATCATTTGATGTTGCTTCAAAGAAATTTCTCTGCACCGAAAGAGGAGGCTATTGACTCATGGAATTTCCTGCCCAGTAAATTGAAAGTGATAAATTTGAAAAATTTTGAGTATGAGATACTAAATCTGGAAAAGTGTAGTGAGAAACTAAATTGAAGTGTTCCACACCCATTATAAAGTACACGTCCAGTCAACTCTATTCAAGATATGCAAAAAACTATTTGCTCTATTCAGGATTTGCATAAAACCATAGTATTAAATACTGATACAAGCTGCAGAAGCACAATTACTTATTACCGAGAAAGGACAATACTCCTAATCCTCCAAGTACATTATATATTAAGATGAATATGCTTATGTATTGTCCTCAATTACTGGAGTAAACCTTTAAGTGCTTCCAGTTGAGATCCAACATTTGATATCTCATCCTGCGTTAGAGAACTCCTCGCCTAAAAGTAACTCAAACACAATTAATAATTGAAAATAAACTAAACTCAGAAAGTAACAAAACTTACAAAAGCATGATTACCCAAGGAAATTCAATTTCAATTTTTGTGAAATCGCAATAAAATTTACATTGTAACTTAATTATCAAATTAAGACTGCAGAACTACAACATAACAAATACCTGAACAAATTGAAACGTATTTTAACCATTATCACAAAGTAGTTGGGAAATGCGAACCTTTAGAGCTGGAATGGAAGCCTTGCTCATAGACAATTCAACCTCGTAGCCTTTGAACTCCTGCTCCGTACTCTCCTTGTGACGATAGGCACCTTCATGCTCCGCATTCACTGCCTCCATCTCGGAACGGAGCTATTCCAATCGCTTCTTCTGATTCACAATTCTCTTCTCTTCAAAATTCACCAAAAATGTGAAATACAGCCATACAGGTATTCAATACTGACCAAGTATTTGAATTCTCGCAACTATATTAGGGATATAATGCTGGAGAGGAATTTCGAATGTTTCTCCTTTTGATCTATTCCTTCATTTTTTCTGTTACCTCCTTGAGATTTTTCGGTTGCGAAATCGCGAATTATGGTTAGGAGTTGCTTCTGTAGATCATTTCCCGCCATTTCCTTTTCGAGTCGTTCTGGGTTCAAAGCTTCAAGCTTGAACGCCGTTGAATGAATGAAGCGTTAATTATGATTTAACGTACGTCCGTTTTATATATAACTGGGCCGACCATTTAACTGGGCTGTGGAAACGACGTCCATTAACAAATGGTTTGGACTACAACCCGATTCGACTTAGTTTTGCGAGCTGAACACCGTGTTCATCAAAACTCATAATTTATTATAAACAATGGATTCCAAAGAATGAATGGTTAAAAAGTAAATAAAAATGTAATTAGCACATAACGTTTCCACATTTCATTATTATTATGGAAAACGTCCATAATTTTCATTTTTTTTAGCATTTTCACCCTTATTTTCACATTTTATTGCGTAAAAAGTCATTTTCACCTATTCTCTCAATTAAAAATTATGAAAAGATGAATATACCACTCTTTTTAAATAAAACAAAAAGAAAAAGAAAAAAACTAATTGCAAATACAATCCCAATTTGATGAAGGCAAAATAATAATTTCATTTAACTTCAGTTTTGTCCGTTTTTTGCGAATTGATAGTCCAATTCGATTGGAAAAGGGTCAATGATCACAACTCAGGGCCTTTGGCCCTGATGCACATCAAATGTTGGGCAAATTCCGTCGTTTAGACCCTCAATTAAGCGTNATCTCATTCAATAAAATTCGAATTGCGATTCTGTTTGTTAGGGAACGACCCTGGTGATTAGGAGAATCAAGATTCATCATTATCTCAATTATTTTCCATTTTTGAAAAAAATATTGTTTTTTTATTATTATGTATTCTTTCCGAATTTTCTCAGGGTTTTACTATTTAAACGTTGTAAGCCCTTTGAGGCATTTCAGTCTTGAATGAGATAAAATTTTATTGAGTTTCTCTTAATTGAAATTCTTTTTTTGAGATTTTAAAGTCGTTCCTTCACCATGCCGTCAAGGAAACGTCAAGAAGCCCATGAAACCTTAGTAGAGGAGATACATAGATGTGATAAAATTGCACAACTGCGTCGACAAGTGGAGTGGCTGACATAGCAAGTCAATGCACTTATGCCGAATCAACATACGCCTGGAGGTCGTGGTCATCGTGGGCAGGTTCCGATTGAAGAAGTCCAACACCGTGATCATAATATTCAGGATGTCACGACACTGAAGAAGCAATAGAGGAGGAAGAGTTTGATTATTACTGTCCGCCTGTATTTGACAGTGAAGGTGTAGAAGAAGCAACAGAGGAGTGAGAGTTTGATTATGACGATCCCGAATAAGTGCACAAAAAATGCACTTATCACCCATACTCTTACACGACAAGCTTTTCACTGATTTAACTTCTAATGTTTGGGTAAATGGTTTCTCCTCTTCTTGTGAACATTGTTGGATCTTACTAATAACTAAAATGAAGCAAACGAAAATATTTACAATCCCTACTAATGAATAGACGAAAAGGGCTAATTCCGACAAGAATGAAAGGCACAAATTTTGGTTTTTCATTCAAAGTGTTGGGTATTTTAGTGATGCCCAAATAATCCGTAGGCAATGACAAAAAATTGTGGCTCGTTCTTCAAAGGTTATAAGCCTAAGATTGAAGAATATTAATAAATCCACACTAGAATTGATGTAGCCCAATCATGTTGGGTATTTAGAGGAAATCGGCCTATTGTGCTAGATACTCAATATCCAATTTTGGAGATAATGTGAAAAGGAACTTTTATCCTTTTTCTCACGTGGAAGTTAAATTGCTGCACTATCTTTATCCTTGGTAACCATTTTAGTTTCTTGAACTTTATTTTGGAGAGAAAAATCTGGAAATTCGTTTGTCCATTTTGCCTATAAATTGGAGTCTCCTGGTCTCATTTTATAAACACCAAAAACGACCCAGTTTCTGCATCTTCCTGTGCCTTTGTGTGCCATTTTTCTGTCTCTTCTTCCTACATCTGTGTACCATGTTCTCTGCCATTTGCCTGTGCATTTGTGTGCCGTTTTCTCTACCTCCAAAGTTTTCCAGTTTGGTATTGTCTTTGTAGTGTTGGACTACTTTCTAAGCCTAATTAAACAGGGGAATTCATTATTCTCCACTTTAAATCCAGTTTTCTTCTTCAATTTTTGATTTCCTTTATTGTTTAAGTTTGTTGACGTTGAAATTTTTATGGACAAATAGTCAAGTCAACTTAGTAAAAAGTAAAGTTATTCATTGATGATAAAGGATTACAATATTTCTCTCTATAACAACAATTATGGTTTTCTCCTTATTATAGGAGATATTTGAAATATGATTAAGGTTGTGTTTGGGCGGGCTTAAAAGCTAAATTTGGACCGTTGCAATGGTGAAATTGGACCGTTGCTTTAGACAAATTTTGTAGGAATTCTGACATGGCAGTGGGCATTTTGAATCATTTTATGGCAAAATGACCTTTTTGTCCTCTACGTTTAAATCATCTTGCATGATGGAAATGCAGATTCGACATTTCATTTGTAGGAAGTCAGCACACTGGGACCCATCTTGCAGTGGGCAACGGTCCATTAATCAATTGGCATTGGACAAAAAGCTCCCCCAAACATGCTCTAAGTAGTATAAAGAAAGTTGTAATGTGTATCCCCATTTCCTTTTGGCTTCCATTTTCTATTTATAGTAGAAAATATGCATGTACTATGCTTTTCGTGTCTTGTCAACTGTAATTCCGAGCTAGAGAAGTACATTTGTTGGTCTAATTAGATTGGCTGCCAAGCTCGGATTGTCGATCATTATGGGTTAATCTTGCAGGTGGTCCCCATTAATTAATGAATTACTTAGAAAAGAGAGCTTAGTCATTTGATTGGTGAATTATGTGGGCGCTGACGTCAGAACTTTACATACGTATTTAGCTGATTGGCTGACTTTAATAACTGACCTCAGATGATAATAATCGAACCGACCTCACATTATAATCTACTCTTTTTCTATAATAATCCGAACTTAATTGACCTCGGAGGTCGGACGCCAACAAAGTTAATTCATAACTCACATTATTGATTTGTAAAAAATTGTAGGAGGAATTAGCATCAACACAAAGAATGAACATTTGGTTCTTTTTTCCAATGATTTCGCTATTTACCATTCTTAAAACTTAATTGATGTTCTCATCCCCAACCTTTCAAAAAATAGGCAAAGTTCACATTTTTCATTCATTTTGGCTACTAAAGTGACACGAAATAAATAAGTTATCATCCTCTTTAAACAAAGAAAAAGAAAGTAGTAAAACAAAAAATAGAAGGAAAATCGTAGTGGGGGGTTTCAAACATTTTCAAAAAGTGAAAATGGGTCCAAAAAAGAAAATGATTATGAAAAGACAAAAGTAACAAAAGTTTAAACAAAACAAATTGACAAAAGAATAAATGAATTTGAAAGAGGAAAAAAAACTTAGACCATGCAAATTGCTCTCCTCTTAAATAAAGAAAATGAAAGAAAGCAACAAAACAAAAATAAAAGGAAATTTGCAAAGGGAGCTCCATACCTTTACGAAAAGTGAAAATGGTCCCAAAAAATAATTCAGAAATAAAAAAATGAAATAAAATTAAAACAAAACATATTGTCTTCAAAAATAGGTAATCCAACTTCTCCTCCATCCAACGATAAGTCGAATCCACCCAAATATCTGCCATCTCAAAAAAAAAAAAACTCCACCACATTTTGATTATGATCAATGTCTTCAATGATTACTCATTTTTTGCACTTGTGTACGCAATTTTTTCATCTATTTCTTACCTTTAACCTTTAATTTATTAGTATATCTCGTCTTGATTACGATTTATGTCCAAATATTTTTTTTTAAACATACTTTCAAATAAAGAGCAAATATCTTGTTCAACTTTTTAATATAGCTTCCATATTTCATATTATTTAAATGTCTAATTTTGCACCTTTACTAGAGTGGGTGGTGACTAATAATTAGACCGGACAGCCCAAAGTTGAATGGACAATGTCTAATTTCTGTATCTTTAATGACGTGTCTGATCATGTTCCTTTGATAAGTCCTTAAAAAGACAATGACCTATTTGTGATTATGTCAAAAGGACAATGCTCTTAATTTTTAATTGAAAGAGAGGCTATAATTTGCTAAAGAGAAGGAATTGAATTTATGCATGAAATCATACTTTTATTGGCACGTTAAACGAGGCAACCATTTTATGCCTTGGTGGTATGATAAAAGGGATGATTCATGCCTCGGTGGTCTGATTCGGATAAAAGCCAAAAGGGGTGATTTGATAATTTTATTTATTTTTTAATAAAAATTGATAAAATATATGATTTTAATTAGTGGACACTAGAGGTGATAAGTGAATAATACACTTATTCGGAGTCCTAAAATATCGATATTTACTAGTTCTTTTGACAAAATATATCCTAAATTGCTGTATTTTATATTATATAGGTAAAACTCAATGGTTGAATAAGGAATTGAAAGAAAGAAAGAAGTGAAAAATGGTGAAAATAACAAAATTCAAGTTTGATGACCAAATTATAAATATTCAATAGTTGATTCGGACAATAAGATGGTATTTTAAACATTGTTAGGAGACAATTGGATGGAATTAGAATTCAAAAAAGAATGAAATATGATCAAAATCAATTTTCAATCGCACAAGTTATATTCCGATTTTTTAGTCGAATACTGAGACCCATTTTTGTCATAGTAAACATCCGAATTGAGAAACGCATACTGTAAAAAAGTTGTAACCATTTGAGCTAGCTTTCCAAATCAATTTGAATCGCTTTAATTGGATATCGGGAAAGAAAGTTATGGCCAAAATACTGATTGTGGTGCAGAGACAAAATATTCGCGCATGAATGGAACATTCCTTATTCGATTGGAACTCTTTTAGAAGTCAATTTGGGCATGATTTTTAACCAATTTTCGACTTATACAAATATATAACAGCAGAATACATATTAAGGACATCTAATATACATATTAGGGAAAATTACAGTCACGGTATCAAACCTTTCAGAATTTTGCAGACTTTGCTCAAACCTTTGTTTTGTGTCACTCACAGTACCAAACTTTTAAACATTTCGCACCCGGAGTCCAAATTGACAGAAATTGTTAGTTTGACTGTCAGTTCACCAATAATTAAGGGTATGTTTGATTTGGCA
>CAIGRO010136722.1:0-24060 GCA_903798355.1 Fraxinus baroniana
TATTCTCCATTCATTTTTCAACATATGGTCCAACCTTTTGCACACAATAATATCCCGTACATCATCATCTAAACCTAGCCCAAACTTCATCTTTCAGTCACATAATGCTACTAACAATTCGAAATTTCAAATACTCCAAAAGTGAATTTACAATTTGATAGTAATGGGAAAAAAAACTTGGTGTTGCTTGATTTTTCGAAATTCTTGGGAAAATTTAAACGTACACCACCTCCAAAAACTTATTTTTCAAGACTTTTTTTTTTTTTTTTTTCCTTGTAGAGAGAATGGGAGAATGTAGTTTGCAATTTGTAATCTTGTTCATAACTGACCTCATGTTTTCACATACAGCCTGCCAATCAGTTTAGACATAGTGCCTATATGCGGCATTCTGTCAAATTTTTAACGGACCGTGAGGTCGATGATGAGCAAGATTACAAATTGCAGAGTTTAGTGATGAATGAGACGATTTTTAGATTTCAATGACCGGGTGAAAACTTTTACAAAGTTCATTGACCATTAGGGTTTTCATTCCTTATAAGTTTGATACAGAAATTCAAATCTTGAGACTAACGGTAGATTACAAAACAATGTTTGTTTAAAAATTTGAGTTTAAAGTTAAGTTATTTCTTTTTAGGGCAGGCAATTCTGGAAAGTTTACAATTTAGTTTAGAATACTGAAGGTTAGCCTATACAATAGATGTCAGGAATAACAATATCAAATGTCCAATCATTTAGATAATTGTATAATTTAATGTGTTCTATTCATTAAAATTCAGATTAGGAATATGATCGGATCATGACTAGAATAGACTTAACTTATATTTGAAAAGAAAATTAAATACAATAGATTTATCAATTGTCAAGAATGCGAACGAAACTAAATTACATAATTGAGAAGTAAAATAGATAACAATAGCAGATTTGAAAACCTAATACAATCATTCATTCATTTATACAAACAAATGCTTGTTACATACATATTAGCGTAATTACAAATCAAAATCTCTTTTGTGTTACAACCTTTGAATTTAGTAGAAAACTAGTATACTTGAAATTAGAATTTATTCTTTGTGAAATGATTTACGTTACTCATAACGTTTATTATTTATCAACGATTCCCAAAATTGGTGGGTTTCGCTCGATCAAGATACTTGTATAGTTTTGAGGAGATCGAGCAACGTGGAGTAATAGACATTGTTGAATGCACATGATTATTGGACTACCTCTTTTATTGTGAGGATCCTAGGGATCCGTTGGCGTCTTTTTAGTCGAACCTTCTCAAAAACTCGGTGTTATTTGTTCTTGGTACTTTATTTGTGTTAATACTTTCGCACAAAGGAAATCGCAAAAAAAAAAATGAAATGCCACCTTTGATAGAAGAAGAATAAAGAACAAGAAGGATAGAGTTACAATGGCGGAAGCTATGATTTTTAAATCTTAAAGTTGTTCTTGCATTAATTTTGTGGATTCATGCTGCGACGGAGGTAGAGTAATATGCAGTGGTTGGTGCTGGTAGCTTGAGGGTGGGTGAATTGGCGATGAATTGGAGCGTGGGTAAACTTACTGTTTTATGCAATTAACCAGTAAATTGGCCTAAAAAATAGAGTAGATGGACAAATTCTGCATATTATTTGAAGGTTAGGGACGAATTGGCGATGAAAAAGAGGCTTGAGACATAAATGCTACTTTGCCCAAAGGTATTTACCCTAATATACACTAACACAATAGAATAATTTTATTTTTAGGGCATCAACCATACAATAGTACGTAGAGCATCTCCAAAATACTCTTTAAATGTAAGACGCTCTATTTTGAAAAATTAACCCATGAAATTAGGTTCTATTGGAATTTCTATTTTAAAATTGAGAGTGAATTTGTTTCTTCAATTGATAATACTTTGATATGACACATTGACATCCAAGGTCCGTCCATATTTGGATTTCCTGTTTTACCTTCTTTGCTCGAAAGGACCTTTGTTTCTCTGTCTATCTTGTACTTTACGAATATTGCATTTTGTTGACATCTGTCCTCCGAAGTCGTTAAGTACGGTTTATTGTATGCATTAAGCTTATATTAATGTAAGCTCAGATATTTGAGGTTAGCTCAGATTTCATTGTTGTTGAGGTTTGTTGGGACATAATGATTGAAGATTCCTTACACATTGTACAAACAGTCAATCTACGAGTGACATATGGAAGACCTTACATCAGCGCCCACCAATTTTGCCAATCACATGCCTTGGCTTCATTCCCTAAGTAGTTCATTAGTTGCTAGGGGAGGGGGGGGGGGGCACATGTAAGGTTAATTCATAATGACCTGACAAGCCGATCTCATTAACCAATCCAAAGGTGCCAATAATGTACTTTCTCAGCTCGATACTGTAGTTGATAAGATAGGGAAATGAAGAATGCATGAAAACATTTCCCTATAAAAGGGAGGATGGGAGCCTTGATAGAAAAAGAAGGAAAAGGATCCAAGATATACTTCATATTTAAAATATCTCCTTTAAGAGAAAAAAGATGAAACAATTGTGATTTGCAAATCACTATCAATAAAAATTCTCATTTACCTTTCAAGTTTGGTTTGAATCTTGTTCATACGATTTTCAACGTCTAACACATTTAATAAGTTGTAAATTCGTATCTCCATTTCTTGAATAATTCAAACCATATTCGAAGTTACTACATTCAAATATTAAAAACAATAAACATTTATTGAGAAAACAAAAATAAAGAACTAAAAATTAATAAAAAATAGTTGAGTGAATTACAATTTTGCTCTTTGAAGTTGAAGATATTCTCTATTATATATGCAAGACACTCTTCAAAAATAAAGACAGATTGTTGGAGATGTTCTCATCCTATAAATATTTGATATATTAATTATTTACTATAGTTTGTATCAAACACACCACGTTTATGTTTTTTTTCAACATATAATCCCTAATATTTTGATTTTTTATTTTTTTCACTCTATGGTCCAACTCATAACACTTCAAATAAAAAATACACATGGACAATCTATATATATGCCACTGTTTGAGCTCCACTATAATTAGATTTTTGAGAAAAATGTATTTTATAATAGTAATTTTCGGAAGATTTTGTGGTTAAAAAAGAAACAAAAGTTTTTGTAACGACCCAGGTCGCACTTAACGGGCTGTCTCGACCGTTAGATTGACAACTTACTATCCTCACTGTACCAACATGGGTTTTTTCAGCATACTTTGTCCTCACTCGCACGCTCCCTTAGAAAACTTCTCATGGGGTCATCTATCGTGAAATTGCTCCAAGCCAGCACGCTATGGAGTTTCTAACGATGGACTTCCCGAAAAGAAGGCGCAACTTGTTGGTATGAGTAGTACTTATCAAATCTTTTTAAGCTTTCTTGGTCTGGGTATTACAGTTTTGGATGTATATATAATATTATTTTATTGAAAAATGTGCAATTGAAAAGAAGAGAGAAAAATGAAAATTAATGGAGCCCAAACAAGGGCTATGTATGTATCAAGTGTGGATATTAAAGCTTACCTAACAAATGTATATAATATTATTCTGAACAAAAAAATTTGAACTAGTACTTCATTTAGATTGAATAATTCTGATGCAAGCATATCAAATATCGAAGAAGAGAGTGGCTATACATAAGTTGTGTTTACTGATCATTGATGATGTGGTAATAATTTATTTGTCCTCTTAAATTCTACTCCCTCCGTCACATAATGATAAAAAAAATTAAGAAAATAATTGATACAATAAGCAAATATTGAGGAGCATAATTGGAATTAAAATGTGGTGTATCAAATAAAAATTGAGGTGACAATATTAATCATTTTCTTAATTTGTGTAAAAATAAGAACCAGCCTACTTTTATAGGATGTAAGTAATATGTAATAAGTGTAATGTTTGTAAGAATAATTACAATCAGATTAGAGTGTCACCTTCATCTGTGGTACAATTAGCTTTTATACGTTACAATTTACGTAGACTTGAGTTAGATTGCAAAGTTAGGAGTTCACTATAGAGCCACTGGAGTTTAGGATGATAATTGAGTAAAAATATCCTTGAGATGACCACAGAACTTGGATTGAGTTAAATCACCCTATGCTAACTCATTCACTTATTGTATCAAAAGGATGACTTTACAGATCAAAATATTTTGTGGTACAAAATGTGGTAAAGTGAACCAAGCAGGAAAAATGCAACTTGTTATTGTTTTCAAGATTTTTGAGAGTAGAAAGTGGAGGAAGGGATAAAGCTAAAACATTACTCACAAATGCATTTGAACCAAAGGGATAAAGAAGAAAGCTTTCACTAGATATTTTGCTTTCCCCACAAGTTTCACAAGACAAATCTCGGATGATATTGTTTCTATAATTATAAAAGGAGAAATCCTCTCACAAGGAAGTTAAGTAGGACTAGCACCTCAAATGTTCAGTACACCATTTTTAGGACCGAGCCTAACATGGAGCTAGCCAAGTTTTTGGAGAAAGAATTTAGCAAGTGCCACTATAAATAGAGTTTCTATGATTATAGATGGGGAAACCCATTGATATGCAATTTAAGTAGGACCATCAACTGGCCAGGGCTAGCAAGAACCCCAAATGTTCAGTGCACCAATTTTAGGATTGAGACTAGCATCCCAACAATTATTCTATTTTTTTTCTCTTTTGCATATAGTTTTCTTCAAAACACTACATCTTAAAATTCAATTTATGCGGATTTTGGCATCAAAGGTATCTAACCTTTTCCCTTCATGCATTTTTGGTCCCAAAATTCTAATAGCCCTTGGTCCCATTGCCAAACTGGTGCAATCTTAAATCCAATCTCCGTCATCGCCCATCCTATGATGGTGCCACCACCATGATAAATGAATTTCTATGTAGGAAGAAGAATAGAGAAAGAAAGAGATGAGATGAGAAGAGAAGAAAACAGATAGTTGCTGTAATTGTTGTCTTTATTATTTAACTGCTAATGGATATAGATCAATTACAACTTGATAATCGAGTAACTCAACAAACTAATCTAGAATCAAGGAATAATAATTCAACTAACAATAAACAATAAATAAATCACATAAGCTATTTTTAAGCAGCCTACATGGTTGGAACTTGTTCAACACATTTCATGGCTTCTATTATTCATCAGTGTGGATTGGGTCTTCGTGCCATCCATGCAATCCATGCATACATGCACATATCATTCCTCTCCGCCTAGAGTATCCTTGTCCGCAAGGATGAAGCCGAGGTATTGTCTAAAAACCCGCCATAAATTTTCCCAAGTAGCATCTTCTTTCGGAGCTCCCACCCATTACTCACCTTTGTCTTAGGACGGTAATTTCCCTTTTGAATGACACGTTGATCAAGTACCTTTTCCTATTTTGGTAGGATGTTCGATTCATTAGAAACTGAAGGAAGAGTAGGAGATACCGTTGGTCGATCACCCAAATGTCTACGCAAGAGGCTGACGTGAAAGACATGAAATCATGTATTTAGGACCTCGAAGGCATGGCAAGACGATAAACTACTGGTCCGACTTTAGCAAGGATTTCATAGGGGCCAAAAAACCTAGGAGCCAATTTCATAGAACTTCAAAAGGCCACAGAAGCATGGTAGCTGGAGTTTCAAATAAAAGTAATCGCCTATTTCAAATTGAACTGTTGGGTTTTGATACCTAATAAATTTTGGGCAATGATGTCAAACAATCGGCCGATGAGTAAAATAACTATTAACATAATCAATTTATGGGCTCAACTCGAAAACAACTCGAGCCATTGGAAGCAACTTAATTAGTCAATGTTGTTCTTGGCCAATATAACTCTTGGAAATGTGTGTGCACTTTGTAAATATATTAGAGAGAAACTATGGCTGTTTCCTGTCTATTTCTTCGTGCCTTTGCCTTCTCTCTGCCTTTGTGGCCTTTTGCAAATGCCACCATACTTGTGTTCCTTGCCTGTATATTACAAGTAGCAACCAAAGTGATAGGAATAGTTGTGGGTTGGAGTCAATTGACTGTGGTTTGATATTGTAAGTTGAATTGGTCCCGATTAAAGCACTGGAGGTATTGCTTGAGTGTTTGATTAGAGACTTTTGTCTGACCGTCAGTCTGAAGGTGATAGCTGGAGCTCAGTTTAAGTTCAGTCCCCTGTAATTGAAATAGATTTTTCCAGAGATAACTCATAAAGATTTTGTCCCTATTACTCACAATTGAACTCGAAAACCCATGTAATTTTACAATGTACGAAACAAATCTTTTAGCTACTGTCAAGGCTATGAATGGGTGCTTTAGAGGAACAAAGTGATTAGATTTAGAAAGCCAATCAACAACAACCATTATCACCATGTATCCATGTGAAGGCAATAATCCTCCCACAAAATCCATTGACAAATTCGTCCAAACTTTAGTTGGAATGGTTAAAGGTTGTAGTCGGCCTGCAGGGGTCATACAATCTGCTTTGAAGCGTCAACATACACTGCATTGGCGTCAGAATTTCTTGACTGATTTCCTCAAGAACAACCACACCCCATCATGTTTAACATACTATTGTCTAGCTTGTTTGGAACTTTCCTCCACCAATTTATTATAGAAGGAGTCCTAAAGTACCTTTTGTTGCAAGTCACAAATCAGCTTGTGGGAGAGATATGGCTAAGAAGTAGACTTCTCCCTCCTGTGACAATGCATCTGCCCCTTTATTCTCTTGACCCCGCTTGTACTAAATGATGTAGTTTTACCCAAGAAGCTTTAGTAACTAATGCGCTTGAGTAGGAGTAGTGATGCTTTGTTCCATTAAACACTTGAGGCTTTTCTAATAAATTTTTAACAACAAAATGTCAACCTAGCAGATTTGGCCTCCACTTGCGAATGGCCCTTACTATAGTCAGCATCTCTTATGAGCTGTGTGTTAGCCTTCATTAAATTTGTTAAATGAATTTTCTGCCTCAAAATTCTGGGTGAACCCGTCTTTGGCTAATGGTGAGTCAAGGGAGCGGCAATCCCACCAAACCCACTAATGAATTTTCGACAGTACTCCGCGAGACTCAAAAATCCGCCCTCCCACTTTGCAGTTGTAGGAACCTGCCATTCAATAATAGTTTGAACTTTAGCAGGGTCAACTGCAACTCCGTTTTCTCATATGATATGCCCCAAGTAGACACCCCTTCGAACTCCAAACCGACATTTTGATTCTTTGGCAAACAGGCAATTAGGCCTTAAAATTCTTAAAACAATATTTAGGTAAGAAATGTGTTCCTGCCATGTCTTGATATTTACCAATATATCATCAAAGAAGACTAAAATAAACTTACGGAGGTAGGGTCAAAAAAGATTATTCATTAAACTTTAGAATGTTGCAGGCGCATTAGCCCCTGTTTGAAACCCATTAAGGATAAAAATTTTGGAATAGTGATTGATGTAAGAATTTGTGGTAAATACGTGATGAAAAGTTTTTGATTTGCGTGTAATATTATTTTATTAGGAGAATGTGTGGTTGAAATGAAGAATGAGAAATTAATGGGTGTCAAATGGGGCTAAAGTGAGTCTGAATGGCATGACAACAAACTCATAGTGCCCTTCACGTGTGGGAATGCAGTTTTTGGTATGTCACTTTCATGAACCCATATCTGATGGTATCCTGATTGTAGGTCAAGCTTGAAAAATATCTGGAGCCATATAATTCATCTATTAATTTATCGATCATGGCTGTATGATATTTGTCATTTATGGTAATTTCATTGAGAGCTCTATCCTCAACAACAAATCACCAACTTTCTAATAAGCATTCTTTACCAACAATACTAGAGAAGAGAAAGGGCTTCGGCTGAGATGGATCAACCCCAAGTGTAAGAGTTCTTGAACCATTTTCTTGATCTCATCCTTTTGGTAATATATGTAACAGTAGGGCCTAACATTGACTGGACCGCTATGAGCTTGAAGCGGTCTTCAATGATCATGGTTACAGGCTGGGGACACCTGAGAACGGGTTCAAACACTTGTTTAAACTCCTCAAGAATATTAGCAAGGATTGGAAAATGACCCTCTTGGTTTTTGGATGGATGAAGGGATATTAATTGACGGAGCAGGCTAAAAACATAAATATAATCATAAGTGTTATGCCCGAAGTCCAATCAACTTTGGACATAAACCCTTCTAATATATAATTGATACATATTTATGACAAGATCTATTATTTCATTGAATTAACATTCTAATAAATTAAATAATAGAATTTATAGATTCAAGTCTTGGGTATTTGTTAATCACAAGGAATTGTGATTGTGAGATACAAATTACATATGATTGAATCTTAAATCATACGGGGGTCTATGTAATAAAGAGATACGGATATCGTTATTACGGATAGACCATCACGTGTGGTATTTCTTACTTGTGAAGTAAATAGCTGATATCAGAAACTAAAGTGTGGTGTCACTTAAATGAACACGTTGACGCTTTGTTATAGAACAAAACACTGGAGGCCCGTTGGAGAGATTCCACATGGATACCTATTTGAGTGTCGGTGGTTAATCTCTAACGTTTGGTAGTGGCATTGGTCCTTTGATTTGAGGTCATCATAGTGCCTTATGTGAGGAGATTCATACTTTGGTGATGTTGGATGTTGCTCTACCAAAGATCGCTAATACGGCATCATTCGGGTATGTCTAGATCAATGAAAGTTGTATTCGATCAATAGATGATTCATCACTCTTAGATAGTAAGATATTAACATTTCATTCAGTTAAATTAATAGCAAAATCCTTGGCCAAAGTGTATTCATAAGTCGAAAAAGAGTTTTCGACTTATATTGACTTAATAGTGGGACGAAAGATATGATCGATAATTGATATTGACATATATACATATCTCGTAATTGATCGGATCATATTGATGAAGGGATTATAGTTTCACGACAAACAAACAAGTTTAGTTTTGTCATACCACGTGACAATTTCCATCATATGTATTGCCATGACACATTGCTATATATCAACGACGGATGTGAATTGATGATAAATTAAAAAGGGGTATTTTAATTTATCGACTTTGATTGGATCAAAATAATAATTCACTTTGTTAAGTATTGTGATTGAGAACGTGATGGGTCATACACAAAAGGAAAACCAGAAGAATGAGATTCTAATTAATTAATTGACAAGTGTTATACAATTAATTAATTGGGTTGCTTGTATTATGCCCGAATTAATTAATTGATTAATTAATTCAAGGACCGAATTTATTTAAATTGATTAATTAAATATTGGGCCGGGTTAAGTTTAAGAGACGAGCCAAGTCCATTTGGACTTATATTAATATGTCATTAGGGTTTCAGAACAATAGAACACAATTCATATTCTTACTAGCACAGAAAAGATAAACCATAATTCTATCATTTTTGTTCTCTGTATAAATTTTCATTGAAGGTTGGATAATTGGATAGCTGTGGATTGCAGTTCGTGATTGTTCATGTTCAAGAATTAACAAAAGAGTTTGCAGAATTCATCAATTATATTATTCTAAACACAGTTTCTATCTAAACATAAAATAGATCCGTGATGGGAATTGAAAAATAATTTATTTTTCGCTCTTCCAACGATGATGGCATTTCGTCTCAGTAAGAGCCTCCAATCCTGCATGCTCCTTACCTTGAAAGGTGTGAATGGTTCCACGATCTTGGAAGGTCATGGTGAGGGTTTGGTAATTTGTTTCTATTGTTACCAGCATCGCGAGCCATTGAACTCCCAAAACCATGAGGCTACTGGAAAGATATAAAAACCAGACTAAACTTGATTCCTTGAATGTCTAAAGGTATGGTCAGACATTTCCCTGTACAATCGATTTTTTCCTGATTGGCAACCATGACTTGGAATGTCTTATCACAAATTACTAGGAAGCCGCACTTTGCTACCAATGACTGACCTACAAAGTTATGTGTACTCTTCCTTCGATCAAGACGATAACCTCTTTGCCCTTCAACCTGCTTTGGAGTCGTATGGTTTGAGAAAGTTTAGTTCTAGAGATGGCGTGGAAAGATATTTCGGGTAGCAGATCCCCTATAACTGATGGTTGGTGCTCGACATTTTGCAAGTCCTTTTCGGTGTTCTATTATGTCTTCCAGAAAGAATTTTTCATCACAATAATAGCATAGCCTTTCCACATGCTCTCAGGCTTCCTGACTTAAATTTAAAGTACCATCGACGCCATTGGAAAGCAATTCCCTCAAGGTAAAAGGAGGCAAGTAAGACCCGTTGATCAGGAGCGACTTCATTGAAATCGAAGTACTGTTCAGCTTTGTAGACCTATCCGGTTGGGTCTTCTCCATCAAATTTTGGAAAGGTGAGTTTGAGATGATGATTGTTATGGTGTGAAGATGGTCGAGAGTGACTAGCTGAAGATCGATTAAATTGATTGGATGATTCGATTGAGGTGAACGAGTTTATGTCTGGGTTATTGGCATGAGGAATTTGTTACACAGTGTATAGTTCATGAAAAATCGTCTGTAGAGGAGATGGAACTTCATCAATACTGGATTCATGGTGTTACACTTATAAATTACGTGGCATTGACTGTTCATTGGATTGGGCCTATTAAATTAAACAATTTACATCTTGGACTTGGCCTACTACCCACATGGCCCATTTACGTTTTCCATATATATATATGTGAGTTTCATTCACAATAAGGTACGATTTCTAACCCTATCCAAATTCTCTTTCCCTCTCGCACTCTATTTTTCTCTCGTCCAGCCATTAACTTAATCGTCGGAGTGCAAACGATCGTTGAACCTTTTTTCTCGATTGGTGACCTTTGTCTCCTAGGAGTGTTCCAGTGTACAAGTGATGTCTACGTGGAGGGGAGATGGGAGGGATTCTGTTGGCGTATTTTTTGAGGTCAATAGATTGGCGCCATCCATGGGAAACGATACGTTAACCATTAGACCACACGCCAAAAAGTCACCCAAATAATAATTTTCTTGACCAGTTTCATCTACCAAAAAGAAAAGATGGTACTAAAAAATGGCTACTGGTATGAAGTTTTTTCTTGAGAAAAGGGACAGAGGAATGGGGCAGATTGCAAAAAAAAAATTATGAATCCAAATGTAAATTGAAGTCTAGAGCAATAATAGGCTGATTTGCTTCATTTGGATTTATATTCCAGCTGTGCTTGAAATAATAAAAACCTCCAGATTTATCTTAAAATTGGAGTTCACCTACTGGCCATCAACATGCCTAATTCTAGTATGAAAATTAGAAGGAAGAAGCCACAACTTCGAGCTCCATTTGTTATCAAGGGATATCAAAGCCTTTAGTGAAAGCTCATCGACATCGTTAGCCTCGACAACTAGAGAAGCACATATCTAGTCTCGTAGCTGCATTTGGAATTCTACGCCATATTCTTTTCTTCTATTTGTTGCCATCCTCTCTCTACAAAAAAAAAAATGTATAGAGGGAACATCTTCAAAGTCATTTACCATTCTTGGAGGCTTCACCAACTCTATAATATCATGTTGTTGAAGCACGACTATATTACCATTAAATTTGTCAAATAAATTCTGGTGGATTAGCAAAAGTTGTTTTGATTTTATTGGATGAAGAAGCAATATGAAAAATTGCCACAAAATTGATATAGAAAATGGTTGCACATAGCCTGTTCAATAAAATGTCCTGCTCAAAAGTGGAGAGAATAAAGCAGTAGTGGTAGCGTAGTTTTTCCAGTGGATCTCAGCCTAAACTTCATATTTCACGCATTTTTGGAAACTCAATTTTTGCAACTAGAATAAGCAGGAGTCATAGTTCCATTACTCCCAATGGATCAATTTATATCTCTTGCATTATTAATAGCATCAAAAGAATAAGCGAAAGCAGCCATAATGAAGTGGACGGGAATTATGGGTTGCATGATAGATGCTCAACAAAATCTCGCAATACGATCTCTTACCTTTCTATGGGCTATAATTTTTTTTGTGAAATTAAATGCCACTTGCTCACTAAAATGTCCAAGCCTGCATCCACGGTATCTTGAACTCTCCTTCCTTGAATAAAGGAAGATGCAGCATTTTGTAAGTCCTCATTCCTCAAATAAAGGAAGATGCAGCATTTTTTAGTCCTTATTCCTTGAAAAAGAGGCCAATAGTTAGATATGTTTGCCTTTGTAAAAGAAGCCTTTCCTTACCTTATTCACGAGATGTTTATTCTTCTCCTCTCATTATCGTCGAGCCAAGTTGTAAGACATCGTCTATCAGAGGCCGCTTATAAGACTCCGATAGTTCGAGAGCTATTCGTGGGATATCTATTCCCACCTCGCCAGATGATTATTTCTGACCTCGTAAGATGTTTATTCCTCGTCTCTCACTATCGTCAAGCTAATTTGTAAGACCTCATCTATCAGAGGTAGCTTACAAGACTGATAGTTCGAGAGCTATTTGTTGGATGTTTATTCCCCGCCTCACCAATTGATTATTTCTGGTTTCGCGAGATGTTTATTCCTCACCTATTAATATCGTCGAGCCAAGTTATAAGACTTCGTCTATCAGAGGCCGCTTATAAGACTAAGATAGTTCGAGAGATATTTGCGGGATTTCTATTCCCCACCTCTCCAGATAATTATTTCTAGCATCGCGAGATGTTTATTCCTCACCTTTCTCTATCTTTGAGCCAAGTTGTAAGATCTAGTCCATCAGATGCTGCTTATAAGACCCCAATAGTTTGAGAGCTATTCCCCGGATGTCTATTCCATTCCTCGTCAGATGATTATTTCTAGCCTAGCGAGATGTTTATTCATCGCTTCTCACTATTGTCGAGCCAAGTTGTAAGACCTCTTCTATCAGATACTGCTTATAAGACCCCGATAGTTCGAGAGCTATTCGCAGGATGTTTATTCACCGCCTGGCCAAAGATTATTTCTTACCTCACAAGACGTTTTTTCTTTGCCCTCACTATCGTCGAGATAAGTTATAAGACCACTATTCGAGCCTAGCATATAAGATATCGAAAATTAAAGACGAACCACTAGCTTGATAGTCATTCCTCACTCTACTAGATGCCTCACCTTACGAGATGTTGCATTACAGCTGCATTTTCTTCAAATAGCTCATCATGCCTCGGTATCGAGTGTATTACAGCTGCCTACCTTTCAGAGATTTGTTTATGCTTCAACTATGTTACATCTACTAATTTTCAGAGAGTTTATATTATTTACCACTTCGTAATAAGAGTGGGGGGCCAACCTTAATACATACAGATACGAAGCCTTCTATGGCTGGATCAAACATCATAGTGGAAGCTTTTGACATGGATCGTCACCCCCATGTAAGGTTGTCAGCTTATTATAGTTAATTATGTCCAGAGCATTACCTCTACTCTATACGTATTCAGAGCATCGCCTCTGCTACTTACATATCCAGAGTATCGCTTCTACTACTCACATTCAAAGAATCGCCTCTGCATCAGCTTATCACAACTGCCAAACGAGTCATGCCGTACATACAGAGAACAAAAGACTACATACTGACATACAAGAAATCAAATCAATTGGAGATCATCGACTATTCTAATTCCGATTTTGTGGGATGCCAAGGTAGTAGGGGATCCACTTCAAACTATATTTACATGTTTGCTGGAGATGCTATTCCTGAAAAACATATGTACTGTCATTTTGGATATGATTTATGGTTAAATTTATTTTCATTTATAAAGTTTTTGGTTTATTATCTCTGAACCTGTTTGAAAATAATCTCACTAAGGTATTAAGGTGGACCAGTTAGAAATAGACATTTTAAGATCACATCACATGTAATTTCAGTCATTCAGTTATGTCAATATACATGACCATTGATGGGTTTAGTTACGATATAAGTAGCGAAAGCCGCTTTTGATTCTATGTTAAGGTAACACATATAGCCCAAGTGGGAGATTGTAAGGATTATTTAATCAATCATGTGGGTATATATGTGAATTATTGTGTATTAAATTAAATGCTATCAATTTTGGTTAAGCCTGTTTAAAGTGATCTAGGCACATATAAGAATAAATGTTATATATTCAATTTACCAAGGTATTAAACAAGGAAAGTAAAAAGATTCATACAATTGAAGTGCTTAATTATTTTTCCAAGCTTGTAACCTGTAAAAACTTTCTCAAAGAACTAGCAACTATTACTATCTTGTTTGTGCCCAAAGAAGCTACACTGGAGAATACATTTCTTGTATCCTTGACCTCTTTTTGACTGAGAAAACATGAGATCAAGGTACATGGCTACAAAGTCCCATAGATTAATCTCTCAAGGATAATCGTAAATTTGAAGAAAGCATCAAGTTGCAACCATATGATAAACGGTCGGATGAGGCGATCTTATGTGATACAGATGCAGATAATATAGGGGAGGCTTGGGGATATGTTCTTGTTGGATATTTTGCAAGTAAATTCCCTACGAGAGCTGGCCTTCTCCAATTATGTGATTCGCGGCAGGTAAAGTAACAAAAGCTCATGCTAGTGCGTGGTTGTTCTTTAAATTTGAAACGGGTTTGGAAAGATTAAGCGAGCAAGATGGAGGACCCTACTTGTTTATGGGAGGCCATTAATGTTAAAAGCATTGCCTCTTTGAGTTCGTTGACAAGGAAGTTAGTAGATGCCGGTTTGGTTTAATCTTCCAAAGCTGCCCTTGGAGTGTTGGAACATAGTTGCTTTGGGGAAAATTGTGTCTAAAGTTGGCAAACCCACAACTACAGATAAAGCTCACATCCGCTAAAGATAGATTATCTTATCCAAGAGTACTAGATGAGATTGATGCATCTATTGAGCTTGTGTGGGTTGTAAAATTGAGGCTTCCTATTGGCATATTGAGCGAACAAGAAATTCTCTAGGAACTCATAGCCAATTTTGTGGTTCTTGTAAATTTCTTGGGCACTCCACAATTGGTTGCAATTATAAGAAACAAGTTGCGGGAGATAAATGGAGGGCGATGAAGGGAATAGTTTCGAAAGATCCCATGATGGCTGAACAAGAAGTTAAAGTATAGGTTGAGAAATTTAAAGTGGGCACAGATGGATAGCAATAGGAGAATGGGCAGAATTTTACTGAGGTGGTTAGTAAGGAACGTAAAAATCAGCTAAAGGGACGAAATGCAGGTACACACGTACAACAGACTACAGGCACAATAAACCAGCTACCTGCAGGTACACGAAACCAGTTATATGCAGATATATATATCCAGCAGCATGCGGGAGGAGACTGCGGCAACCAGTCAACTACATGTGAACCTCTCAATAGGCAGTGATGTGGGCGTAGTCTGGCCAGCCATACGAAAGAAGGGACAGATTGTATTCGGCCTAATTCTGAATCAGGGTGCACTCTAAAATTGAAGAGCATGGTATGATAGCGCTTAAAAATGATGTTAAGAGGGGTAACTCTCTTGCTATCTCATCATGAAGATAGCATCATAGAACATTAGGAGATTGAACCTTCCCCTCAAGTAAAATGGGGTTCGGAATTTCATTAACAAAATGTAATTGATATTATGGGTGTTTGGAGACAAAGATAAATCAACACAGGCTTCAACGAGTGATGCAAAATATATTTGGAAGTTTTTTTGGAGATCAACTTTCTTTTCTAATCAAGCCGCTGAATTTTTATTTTATGGAATCCCAAATTGTCCATTGATCCGCTACTTGTAAGGTTAGCTCACTTGCAATCTTTGTTAGCTTTGTTTATGATTTCCATACTATTGTGAATGTAGGCCCCTATGGAGTAACATCTCAGAGTATGGATCAAATTTCTCTTCTCCATGGTTAATTATGGGATATTTTAACAATGTACTCAAATTTGATGAAAAATGTAATGAGGCAAATGTTACACGGCATAAAGTTATGGATTTCTCTAATTTGTGCCTTAATGCTTATGGATGTGAGATCTATTATTGGTTGTTTTTACAATTGGACTAATAACTCAGTGTGGAGTAAACTTGATAGGGCTATGGTGAATGATGCTTGAGTACAAGCGAGGTTTAATAGTGTTGCTAACTATCTACCATCGGGGTGCCTTTCTGACCACTCACCATGTGTCGTATCACTTTTTGGGCTTGACAAAAGTAAGAGGAAGCCTTTTAGGTTCTTCAATATGTGACCCACCATGAAAGTTATCATGAGGTTGTACAAAATGGTTGGAAATTTGAAGTTAGGGGAACGAAGCAGTTAAATACTGAAGAGGGCTTCATGTGTAGTTTACTGCACAATCAACTAAGTGTTAGAACCTATGATGACAATATCATCCACATACACTAAAAGCACAATAAGGGCAGTGTCAGTTCTTTTAAGAAATAGAGATGAATCAAATTGGCTTTTAGTAAAATGAAAACCAAGTAGAGTGGTACGAAACTTGTCAAATGCACAAGAGGCTTGCTTCAATCCATATAGCGATCGCTTCAACCGACATACCTTGTGGATGAGTGAGAAAATATACCAAGAGGAGGACTCCTTCAAACCCTAATGTAAGACATATTCTTCGTTTTCATTTGCCAGAGAGACTATCCACTAGAGTAGCAATTATCATAATAGTCCTCTCAGTAGTCATCTTTGCCAAGGCGCAAATGTCTCAAGGCCATATTCTTGAAAATTCCAAAGAGCCACCAAACGAGCCTTATACCACTATAGAACCATCAGACTGAAGTTTGATGAAATATACCCATTTGCACCAATGAGCTTTATTCCATCAGGAAATGGAACGATGTCCTATGTAAGCCTAAAGTTTAAAGCATGAGTTCTTATCAAGAGTAGCTTGATGAGCATACCTGAGAACCCATACTTATTTGAAGGGTGCAAAACCTGAGAAGACCATCGGAGTTCAGTGATGATGGAAGAAATATTGGGTTTCAAAGAAAACACATTTCAAGAGACACAAAGCTTGTATCCACATCATAACACAAAAAACCCTTTATGTGCATTACTATTCTTGAGGAATGTACATCTAGTAGCTTGAGCAGTAAGCTTGTGATGTTCAGTGAAAGGTAAATGGACAAATCAAACAAATGAGAATACGGAAAATGAAATTGTAAATTTTGACAGGGAAGATAATAATCAAATAAATAGCTGTGGACAAAGCTTCTACCCAAAATATAGGGAACACTGAAGATTCAATCAACAAAGTATGAACAACATCCAAAAGATGACGATTTTTACGCTTAGTAACCCCATTCCGTTGGGAAGTTGGCTTTGTTTTGAGATATTCCTAAAAATCGTTGGAAAACATATTAGCTTTATAGTGAAGGAAATATACCCAAGCGAAACGACAATGATCATCAATGGACATTACCAAATACTTATATTGAGCATGACTCACACTCATACAACGTATGAATAATCTCAAAACATGTGGAAGTCAGATTACCATGTGATAGAAAAGGTAAAGTTTTGCTTTTACCGAGTTTACAAGAACTACAGTTAGAAGACACGTGAATAAATAAGTCTTTATTGCCCAAATGCCGACATAACTATAAGTAGCAATAGTAGTACAAGCAAATGAATTAGAAATGGAAGACTGAAGAGGAAATAAACGTCCCATTTCAGGCCCCATTGCGATCACTTTCCTTGATACTTAATCCTGCACAGTTACAGTATGATAAAAATGAATTTCACATTTGTCATCTATCAACTGTTCAACAGAAATTAAATTCGTAGATAATTCTGGTAACACAGTACATTGGTGAAAGTAGATCCCAAATTTCCAATTGCAGTGATAGGAAGAGTATTTCCATTGACTATATGAATATGACGATCACCCTTATACTTATGAATATCATGTAGGGCCTTTGTACTACTATTCATCTAATTGGAGGCTACATGATGAGAACCAAGGGACGAAGGTAGCAAGAATCCATTGATTGTGGAAGAAACACCTGATGCGAACCATGGGATGAAGGCTAGCAATGATCTGTTGATGTAGAAGAATGGCTAATGGTAAGATCAAGAGCAAAAAAGGGTCAAGGAAGCCATGTGATTACTTGTTCAAGTTACATGGGCCGAACGTCGATTGCAACACGCAAAACATCAAATTTCAAGTTGGGGATGGAAGAGGAAACCAATTGTTGAACTTGATTCAAGCAAATGAAAACAAAGACCTGTTGAATAACTATGATGTCACATAGTATAAAATATGATACTATAGCATGTACTATTCCCGAAATAAAGAAGTAAAATTTTGGTTGTTCTACACTCATAGGGAGTTATAACTATGTGGTATCATAGTTCATTCTCGAACTCTTTTTTTCAGATTTTTTTATAGAAGTCTATTTTTGGTGGAACTCTTGTTATTGTATGTTTTTGATATCTTCTTGATATAATTCCATTTTAGTTAGGTTTTACAGGTTCCCTATAAATAGGATTCATATTTTTCATCGTAAAAACAACACATTATTGAGAGAATTAATAAAGTGATATTTACTTTCTTATTGTTCTTCATTGAACTTCATTTCAAACTTATCAAAGTTTCATCTTTGTGGAGTTCAACAAATTCATAGTAAGGTTCATAATTTTTGTAATTAAGGGGAGAAGTTCTTCCACAACTTTGGTTCTTTGATTCAATAAATTATTGGGTCAACTTCAAACCAGGATTTTAGCTTACTTGGAATGTGATTCAATCTTTTGTGGGTTTTGGAGCTACTATTGCTACGTGGTTTCACATCAGTTGGTATCAAAGCATTGGATCTAAACTAATTGTTATATCTTTATCTTTCCACATTTTTTTTTCATCTTCTTCATTGAACCTCCATCATTTTCTTAGCTCATCATCTTCTTGAGTCTTATATCAACACAAATACCTCTTACATTCGAGAATTATTTTGTGCATTAAATTTAGTGTACCAATACATTTGTCTTTTCGATCTTTCTTGCATTTGTTGATTTTCTCGTATTTAGTGTCAAAAAATAAAGCAATATGAAAAAGAAAATTCCAAATTAAAAGAGGTTTATTACTTTCTTGAAAATTCTTGAAGCGCAATTTCTTTCGAGAAATGAAGCCAATACCTAAATCATCCATTGTTATCAATTTGGTTGTCGAAACAGGTATAAATCGATTTCAAGAAGCGTTTGTTTGAAAATTCTTGAAGCAAAACTTCTTTCAAGAAATCAATTCAATACCTAAATCATCCATTGATATCAATTATGTTGTGGAAAAGGTATAAATCGATTTCAAGAAACACTTTCTTGAAATTCTTGGTTGTGTTTTCATTCAATTCTTCCATTCCTTCCTTTCTTGAGTCCTTTCCTGGACTCAATATCCTTCTTAAATTCTTTGTTCTTTGGGTTTGAGCCTCACAAGGGTTGAAAATCTTGATTGAGATCCATTCGTTCCTTAGAGAACTTGAAAGAAAGCATTGAGAGGAAAAATGTAAGAGTGGTGAGATTTTTTTGTGAAACATGAGTGCAAAAACACGACATACAAAATTCTAGTTATTAATATGTCTGATAAAGAAGAATCAATATCAAGAGAGGGAGACAATCAAGCCTTCATGATGACGGTCGGGCCATACAACAACAATTCGAGCGGATGACTATGTTATTTGGAGAACTTAGAGACAAAATGGCTCGACGGGATATGATGATAGCTGACTTACAAAGGGAGCAAACTAGAGGAGCTCCTAATGTTGGGAGGCAAGGTTGGTGTGATCTTAATATTGAATATGATAATGGTGATAGGTATGAAAGGGGGACCTAGAGGAGATCCTAGAAACTTTAGTGAAGATCTGGTTGATCAGAATGTGTGTAGCATTAAGATGAAAATTCCTTCATTCTAAGGTAGTAACGATCTAGAGGTGGATTTAGAGTGGGAAAAGAAGTTGGAGCCGATCTTTGATTACCATAACTATTCAGAGGAGAAAAATATAAAAGTAACTATGATAGAGTTCACCTATTATGCAATCATATGGTGGGATCAATTAGCAACAACTAGGGGGAGGAATCGTGAGAAACTTATTGAAACATGGGGTGAGTTGAAGACTATCATGAGGAAGAGATTTGTGCCAAGTAGAGAGCTAACTAAAACTCAGGAAAAGATCCATAAAAAGAAGGGACTCGGGGAGGAAATGGGAGGACTGAGTATAAATAGTGAGTGTCACGTAGTAAAGAGCGATAAGATGTATTTATGTTTCAGATAAGACAAGAATTAATTGTCTAAGACTTTGTAGGAAGAGGCCTTGGACAAACCTTTCATATGATGGGCTCTGAAAGGAGAGAGATTTGACTATTATCCCTCGATAGAAGCAATAAATAATGGAATAAGAGAAGCAGCTATAGGGGCACTTCGGATTCCAAAAAAAAAAGACTAATAAAAAATAGAAAAGAATACGGGTACTGTCTTTGTTTGGGTGCTAAGCCCGAAAGCCCTTATAGAAAGATTTTTATACCATTATCGAATGCAGGGTTTTAGCTCGCCCTTGTTTCTTTGGATGCCAGTGCGTCTCTTATTTCAGCTTATTCTCCAATTAAAGATCAGTCTTTTCAAGGGACTCTTTCATGCTATTCTAAAATCCTTGTTTTCAATCTATATATCGAACCCAAGAGTGTGTTGAAGCAAGAACCAAATGAAAGGAGTAGAAGTTCCTCCTCATTTGTTGATCGGTATATTCACGTACAAATTGCGTATTATATAAGTTTTGTGTGATCCTACTGTTTGCCTGTGTATTTCACTATTTGAACTACATCTTCAGACCCTCACACTTAAAGATGAATTGGCAGGTTCTAAAAGAAGGTGACAGTAGTACGTTGAATTCTTCTCTTAGACAATGAAAGGTGATGTATGTACAATTGATGAGAGTGAAGGTTGGACTCCCTACTTCCTACTGGACGTGGAAACTCTTAATCTCATTCTTGTCAAAACGCTCATGGGCAAAGGTTAATCAAGTCGATGCTCTTTGTCTTGATTATCACACAAGCTGAGAGGGTGAACTCGACGAAAGATTGGTTTGCAAGATAGGCCTACTTATCTAAGGGTTCATTTGGTTACTACGGCTGTGCAAGGCAATCGAGTGCAGTAAGTATTGCCTATAAAGTTCTTTAACTCTTCATTTTTCTTTCCTAATTAGTTCTATGTCAGGTGAGTGGTGGGACTTCTTCCTATCAGTCAATGCTTTGCCAAAACGTATTTTCTTATGTGAGATATGCCTAGAGTGAAGCAAGGGATCAAAGAGTTGAGGCATGAAGTCTTTAGGATCAAATACAATTCTAAAGTTGGTACATGCTACACTGGTCCTTGTTTGTGGCAACCTTTTAGTCTATTTTATGAAATTGGACAAGATGGTTGGCCAGTAATGGCCATGCTCTCTAATCGATCGGCCAACTCATTTTATGCCTTGCTTGATATGATCCACAACTCCATCGTGAACTTCAAAGAGAAATTTTTTGGCTCCTTGTACACTCATGCACCTGAGGAGCAGTCTGTCCTTTCCACGCTGATACAATATTTCATTAATCAAACATAATACAAAGCTTGTTGTTCAATTGACCTGGGAGTTTCTTTAGAAGTGATGAAACTAATCACTATTATAGGGAACCTTATCAAAAACTTCAAAGCCTTAGTTAAGGTTTGAGGAGGGTGGAGAATTACCGCAAGGAGATGGGGAAAGTTATGATTAGGGCAAATGTTAAGGAGGATAGGGAAGCTACAATGACTAGGTTTTTGAATGGTTTGAATAGAGAGATAGTCAATGCAGTGGAATTACAACATTATGTGGAGTTGGTGGATATATTGCACGTGGCTATGAAGGTGGAGAGACAGTTAAAAAGAAAACGAGCAACTAGGTATTCTTTGGGTTTTAATCCTTCTAGGAAACCAAAGTGGGATAGTAATAGAAATGAAGGGACGGTTTCAAAGGTTAAAACCGAACCACCAAGGAAAAAGAAAAAGTGGCTATCAAATTAAAAAGAGTAAGTTGGAGAATGTGCATTGACTGCGTGGCAATCAACAACATAGTGGAAAAGTATCATCATCCCATACCTAGGTTAGATGACATGCTTGAAGAACTGCATAGATCATTTATATTTAGTAAAATAGATCTTAAGAGTGGATACCACCAAATTAATATGAAAAAAAAAGAGATGAATGACAATCTCTTTTTTCAGAGTAAGAAAAGTCCGGATTAGTCCAGAGTCAGAAAAGCATGGACTTCATTCGGAGTGAGGAAAATGCAGAATCTATCAATCCTTTGGGTTATGGCCCTCGTGCAACAGCTAACATGCATTATAGTTGAACGCTCGGTGTATAAACACTGTTTAAACAATTGGCACCCAGTAATGAATAGAACATTTTCCTTGTGTGCAATTATCACACACTCGCCAAAGCCATCTCATTGAATAACATTTTAGAGAATGAGGGCTTGGCTTTGAGCTCACTTGGGGAAGTTGGCAGATGTCAGATGATGGGCTGGAGAACTTACGTGTGACTGAGACTGAAGTGTGTTCCTACTACCCAAATTATCTCGGGTTGTTTCTGTTTATCAAAAACAAGAAGAAGGTTGAACATTATGATGCTCGTGATTTTTATTATAAAAGGACCAAGGGGGTACAACGATAAAGAAACCACAACCAAGCTCAAAGTAGTTTTATTATGTAGTAATCTAATGTGAAGAAGTTAGTAGTCTTGCATTTTTGATGTTTTGTTTAGGCACAAGCCCTTTTTTCAAACTTTTATTTCATGCTTGTATATGTGCTTATAAAAATCCGCATTAACATCAAGGCTGAATATTATGCAGTATAAGAATAAATTGAGCTTGTTTTATGCCCGTATTTACTTTATTGATTATCACTTTTGTAAAAGTTATTTCCATAAAAGCGTGCCGTGTAAGTCATTTGTAAATGAATTTTCAAGAAATTATTATCATTCTTTTAATGGTATTATCACTATATATTTTAGGGTTATACCATCCCCCTTTTTACGGGACCCAGTTATATAATTTTGAGTAATTTCTTATGCTCATTCACATAGTGGTGTAAGAGTTTTCCTACTTGTTATAAAAAATGCTTTTAAATGTATGTCTCGTGAAAGAGTTCAAGTCAAAGTTTGTTAAGATAAAATATGGATGTCATCAAGGTCATTAGGTTTAGTGTTTCACCTATAGGCAATTTTTTTTTCTATCCTCTCTCTCTCACTTGAAGAAAGGTATCCACTACTATTATGTTATGCAATAATGATATAGTCATTTTTTTAACGATAAGAAAAAAGTGGACAAGACCCCAGATAGGTACTTCAAATCAATTTTTTTGAATGTGGCAGCTTGAAGATGAATGGCACTTAGATTAACTAAGGAAAACTTTCGAATGAATTCGCTGCTTTGAACATGAAAATCCATTCAATCAGGGCTGAGAATCTTTTAGAATTTTTTGTGCACCACCGAGGTATTGAGATAGACAAAGCACAATAAAATTACTGAAGCTCTTTAGTTAAAACAAAAAAAAAATCAAAAAGGAACTCAAGAGGCTATACTCCATTTTCTCAAATCTCGCAAGACAACCTCAACCATGGACTCCCTGCTGTGAAACTAAAGGACTCAGAAGAGTTCATGTAGGAGGAAGTTCACTAAAACGAGTTTGATGAAATTAAGAAATATCGGACCAACTCGACAGTTTTGATGCCACCAAAGGATGTCTCGCCCTTGATGTTGTACATATCAGTTTCTGAAGATTCAATTGTATCATTCTTGGCACGAAAGAATGAGGAAGGAAAATCATTATTTATTACCTAAGTCGCCTTCTAAAGGTAAGAGGCAAGAGAGAAATGGGCATTTGCCTTGTCAAAGTTTTCATTCTTATTTACCGGTCAAAGTGGCCATTTTNGATTCAATTGTATCATTCTTGGCACGAAAGAATGAGGAAGGAAAATCATTATTTATTACCTAAGTCGCCTTCTAAAGGTAAGAGGCAAGAGAGAAATGGGCATTTGCCTTGTCAAAGTTTTCATTCTTATTTACCGGTCAAAGTGGCCATTTTTTTTATAAATCATTCGTTCAACTTAGGCAAGTAGTTGCTCTTTCAGGATAATGGAGAGGTCGTACGTCTAACTTCAACTCCATGGCAAATGTATTTCGA
>CAIGRO010136728.1:0-21033 GCA_903798355.1 Fraxinus baroniana
AAGATTTGGGACTTCGACCGAAAAATTAAAGGTTTGGGACTGACGCTGCAATTACATATAAAGGTTTGGGACTTCGGCTGCAAAAATTAAAGGTTTGGGTGTAATCTGCAACAAACTGAAAGGTTTGGGACCGGGGCTGCAATTTTCCCTAAAATAAAACAACAATAAAAGTAATAAATAGAAGATATCACCAAAGAACTAAAAGTTAAAACTTGAATTTTGAATCTTGAAGTGAAACATTTGCTCTAGCCTTTCTCCTTACTCTTCAATTGTGTTTTTCTCTCTAAGAATGCGTAGCCCTAGCTTCTGGGCGTGATTCGGGTTATAAAGGAGTTCAAGATTCATTACCATACGAGTTTGAACCAAATATGGAAACCTAAAATTTTGCCAAAATTCGACATCATAGAAGGAATCTATGCGGTCGCATAGACCAACAAATTCCTCTCCAATTCTTTTCTGATGGCTACTATGCAGTCGTATGCATAGTAACACTATTTGACCGCATGGTGTTACAATTTTTCCACTTATTCAATTTGATCCCCAACTTCTATTGATGCGTTCTTTTGATCCTTTATCCATTTTTCTTCCTTCCACTGCCTCATTCCCATGCTTAATTCAATATTGCCAACCTTTCATCTTCACTTTCTCGTCCGAAGCATCTTTTGAATATTTGCATGTTGGTCCCTAAACTTCCATTCATCTCTATTTTGGTCATTTTTCGCTCGTTTTTGCATACATTCCTTTCCATCCATCAATGCAGTCCTATAAACACAATTTGTATCGAATTAAGTTATATCCCAACATTTATGTCAACAATTAGTCAAGTAATATTGTTAAATGCTAAAAACGCACTTATCATATATCTATTACTCAGTTTAGAATATTTATAATTAACACTAGAATTGAGATATGAATCAGTGAAAGATGAAGTTCAAGATTTTTAATGGAAAATAACATGGACAGTAATGGCATGCTGTTCATTAGTAGTTTTTATGTCTTTTATGTTTGTCTAGTTTCGAAAAAATAAATAATATTATTCTTTCAATACAATTGTACTCAAGTCATCTTTACAAATGTACGAGTTAATTTTACAAAGAGCGAGTCGTCCCTTATTTTTTTTTATTACAATAGAATAATTTAGTTTTCGACAATGAAAATTATGCAAATTTCTATTAATTCTTATATGATCATTACGTGTCCAACTTTATAAAACTAGATTTTATATGAGAGTTGTCGCCTGTCGGGGTGATTTAACTTAGATTTAAGCAGTTTTCTTTATTGTATAAGCTGATTGTGTAATTATAATAAAAAGTTGGCGACTAATATTACTCCTTTTTAAAGTTTAAAGACTATATTATATCAAATTCTATAGAAACTCAACGGGAAAGTCGGAAGAAGTCGACTACTAATCTATCAATCCACTTTCAAAGTCGCGGATCGTTGTTGTTAGGTTACCAGATGACATATATTTATAGGGATGTCCCAAAACATGAATAAATAAAGAATTTTCACAATTGCTAGGGACTCCGATGTTTTTTAAAACTACGAAGGAGACAGTCGAGCTCTAAAATGCTAGCAGTGCAATAAAGGTTCAATACTTCACCCTTAAACTGAATTCTCTATAGAATTAGTAGCTATGGTATATGAGATGAATGTGAATTTTATAGGCATATGTTAAACCAACTAAATTGGGGCCCCTCTTCTATTAAAATTGATCAGAAACATCTGTGATTGACAATTAAATCCCCTAATAATTGTAAACACAAATATATTTCCACACATTTGAAGACTCTAAACTAAAGCTTTTAAATTGCTTGGCTATAAAGCCAAACTTTTTAGTCCTATTATAAGTGAAACAAATTTATGTCCACATTTGTGGTTGCTTTTTTCATGATACATATCCCTCTCCTCCATTTCATGTAATAGGATTGTGTACAGCATGAAGTCAAGTATATATCTTATAACTGAACACAATTTGCAAGGTTTGTTTGAGCCACATTATTTTGGAAGAATGTATTCTGAAATAGTAAATTGATGGAGAATGTGTGATTGAAAAAAGAAGAAAAAATTATTGATCTGATGGAAAATACTATTTTATTGAAAATGTGTGGTTAAAAATGAGTAGAAGAATGAAAATGAAAATTTTAATGTGTGTCAAACATAAGACCCATAACTTTGATATTATATTAGTTAAAAGGTTGATAAATATTTAAATCAACACATATTTCATGATACCCATAACTTTTATCTACTTTTCAAACGCAAATTTCATTAACTTTTATCAAAATCTACTAAAAATTTGATTTTCAACCAAATCAAATAGGGACTTAACAACTAATGGTCAAGATTATAAGTCTAATGAATCATTCATGATCTGATACATTGAATTCTTGATCAATGATTGTGCCTCACAAAATTATTTGTTCCAAATTGATATGGATCACAAGTTTGGAGGGATATTTTGGGTTTTCACTTTTGCATAATGTCAACAATTTATTATATGACATGCCTAGTATAATTGACTGGAAGTGTGCAATTAACAAATTTTGATATGTAATTATTTCCTTTTATATTAAATTCTTCTATTAAATTTAACGCACCATACACACTCTCAAGTTATATTAAATATAGACACGTGACTACATATCAACTATAGTAAAAGTCGATTCTTACATTTTTGATCCCGCAATTTTTTTGAAATTAATGAATAATATTGCGAACAATAAATTATAAAATAAAATTTATGAATTTTGTAGGGGTTGAAAATATAGACAGGTATGAAATTTTGGAAGTGGTGATTATGTAAGTATTGCCTTCATTGTGGCCACTATATACCCTTTGCTTTACTTGTATCTTAATTCTTGACTATTTGTATGGACTTTAAACTTGCTTCTAGAAAGCTCTCATCACCATAATGTATTTTAATATAAAAGGTGACCTTTCATCCAAAAAGAAATAAAGAAGCAAAAGATGGCATTATTACTCTTAAAATAAAAATAAAAAATTCACCCCACTATTATGAGATTTACAATTGCTTTTAGGTAAGTATGGGGTATGATTATGATCCCATGAAAAATCTGTCGAAGTGTTAGATTAAATTAGACAGACGTGTAATTCATCAATCGCATGATAATAATTGAAAAAAATATGAATTAAAATTCCATCTATATTTGTATAGATGATGATCGTTGGGAGATACAAAGACCGAAGCAATAAGTAGAAGTCCTCGGCTTGAAAAGAAATCCAACATATTTCTAAACTCTTGAACATTTAACGATGCATATAAGCACACGCATGCAACAAGTATGCACATAGTAGCTTTTTTATGGAGTATGTGTTTGATTTTGCTATCAATTGATAATAGATTTTGATAAAAATTGATAAAATATATAATCGAAAAATTGATAAAAATTGTGAATCTCATGAAATATATGATTAAAAATGAAGTTAAGAGAAAAATGAATTAAAAATGGGGTCAAACAAGTGATAAATATACAACGAAATACGATTAGTACAAACGTCATATCGTACTTTATAAAATACATTAATACGCAAGAGAACAAATAAAATACATATTATAGCGGTATTGAAAACATAAGATCTCATTTTCTCATAGACTTTACTCTACTGTATAAAACCATACGTAAAGAATATTTTATTTGGATGGCCTTGTTACTTTTCCCAATATTGTTTCATGCCAAAGGTAACACGTGAGGCTAAAGCATAAATTTAACTATCAAGAAAATGTAACACACAAAAAATCACAATTAACTATTAAACCCTAATTATATAAAAAGTAATTAGTTTAAAAGTTTTACTTTTAATTTTTTTTAAAAATTATAGAAGTCTCTCAAATTATTTAACTTGCTTCTATTTATATTATCACATCATCATTAATTTTTGTAGCATACACGAATTATTTTTTATATGACGTGGCATGCACAAATCAGCCTAGGCATACAAAATATCGTTATTAGTCTATTTTTTTTTACGTAGATGAATTTCATATAACTTAAGAAATTCATGAAGGCCCTTTCTCAATAATACTCTTGCAAAATCGCTCGTTCATCCGTTAAAAAAATGATTTAAATAAAAGTAAAAGTAACAAATAGTTTGGGGGCAAAATTCTAAATTATCCTAACCTAATCTAGATTTTGCCTTTGACTTCAAGCTCATAACCAAAAACGGTGGCGTATTGACGCGGTTTTACTAGCGACATATACGCGCACACACACACTCTCTCTCTACGCACTGCTATTATTATATCTTGAAAATCCAGCAAAATAACGGGCATCTTTGCTGTCTCTCTCTCTCAACTTTTGTAGTTTTTTTACGGAGAAAAATCCTCGAAACAACAGATTGTATAGTATTGAATTGAATCACATCCTCCTTTTCTAAAAAGATAATTTTTTCCTCAACCCAATTTGCCAAAAATTGACGTAGTCTGCACAGATCTTAGCCCTTTTTTTTTTCTCTCGCGTACATAATCTCTCAAAAATCCCAGAAAAGAGGAGGGAATCTTGTTCAGTTTTTATTCTTTTCTCTTTATTTTTTTTTATTTTATAGAAAAGACAAACGAAAATGGTGGTGAAGATGATGAAGTGGAGGCCTTGGCCTCCTCTGATTTCAAGAAAATATGAGGTGAAACTCACTGTACAGAGCCTCGAGGGCGGTGATTGGGTGCACGAAGGTGCAGAAAAGGATAATGGTGGGCTTGCAGTGGAGATCAGGTGGAAGGGTCCCAGGATTTCTTTGGGCTCATTAAGAAGGACTGTGAAAAGGAATTGCACAAGAGAAGAAATTGTTAGAAGTGTTGATGGGACAGAAGGTGGTGTTCTTGTGGAATGGGATGAAGAATTTCATAGCGTTTGTAATCTTTCTGGGTACAGGGAAAATGCATTTCATCCTTGGGAGATTACCTTTACTGTGTTGCACGTGAGTGCTTTTGCATTTTTTCTTTAACTTTCTTGTTTATTCAAAATTATAGGGTTTTGAATTTATTTTGTTTCAATTTTACTTGAATATTTTTCTTTAATTCTTTTTGGGTATTTGTCTTATAGGGTAAAGATTTGTGTTTTCCAAAATGATATCCTGACAGATGTCTATTTTATACTTCAATGTATGTATTATGGGTAATTTTGTGCTTTCTGTGTGTGATTTGAGGATGGATTGTCATATGTTTAGGGTTTCCTGATCTCTATGGGGTAAAAAAACATTGAATCTATATACAGAAGAATGCCTTTTTTGTTAATTTATCTCAAAACTTGAAAATAAAAAAGAATTTAAGGGAAAATTACTTCAAGAGATGCTGATCATCCTCTGAGCATCTCCACTTTTTGAGTTATTGATTAGGACTTTAGATTTGCAAATTTGCCTATTTTGATAGGAGTCAACGTCTTAGAAATGTTTATGGTGCCCTTCTATTAAGGTTATACGAGCTAGGTTGTTGTGGTAGTTTGATTGATCAGCCGGATGGTTCCACTTATTTATTTGACTTTCTGAATACTTGTTATCTACATTTGGTTGGCATGATAGATTTCTTACATCTTAGAATGATTGCCACTTGTTTGGCAAAATGTTTGCTATTCCATATGGTAGTTAATTTCATAAGAGTTCATAGAATGGGTTTCTCCCTTTTTTCCTCCTTTTTTTTTAAGTAGTTGCTAATTGTCAATGAAGTCATTGAAATTTGGCTGTAAAGTTTGTAAAAGTCAATGCTCTATTTCCGCTTTTTCTCAAACCTGGGGTTTGTTTTATATTTACTATGAAGCTTTTCTAATTTTCACAAAGGTTACTGTTTTATTTAATAGAACTAAACTCATTTAGTTTTGTTTCAGGGTTTGAATCGAGGGGCAAAAAACAAGGTTGCTATAGTTGGCTCAACAGTTTTGAACCTTGCTGAATTTGCTTCCAAAATCGAAGAGCAAGTAGTAGAGCTCAAGATCCCTTTGGCAGTTTCAGGCAGGGCAGCTGAGACTGGCCTCCTGCTTTGTGTATGTACTAATTTTCAACTGTTATTATATTTGCATCTACAACCAATGACTGAGTGGAAATATCCGTTTTTCATCTCTATTGCAGATATCTCTTAGCTTATTGGAACTGAGAGTTGCCCAAGAATCAACAGAGCCAGAGCAGAGGCAAATAATTCCCATTTCATCCCCTTCACTGACTGGAGAAACTTCCTCATCGGAGAAAGATGAGGTTTCTTCACTTAAGGCTGGTCTCAGAAAAGTAAAGATCCTTACAGAATACGTGTCTACTCGAAGAGCTAAAAAAGCTTGCCTCGAGGAAGAGGGTAGCGAGGGGAGGGGCTCAGCTAAGAGTGACGAGGGCGAGTACACTTATAACTTTGATTCAGATTCACTCAATGAATTTGAGGAAGGGGAATCTGATGAAGCCAAGGATGATTCTACTGTTAGGAAATCGTTTGGATACGGGACATTGGCTTATGCTAATTACGCAGGCGTGACATATTACTCCAGTGCTAGAATAAACAGTGAGCATGAGGATTGGATTTACTACAGCAACCGCAAATCTGATGTTAACTGCTCGCACAAGGAGGATCCAGTTTCTACTGTTTCTGAGTCATCATTGTTGCAGAACTCAAAACGTATTATTTTGCCTTGGAGGAAAAGGAAGTTGAGTTTTAGATCTCCCAAAGTCAAAGGAGAGCCGTTATTGAAAAGAGCTTATGGAGAAGAAGGGGGAGATGATATTGACTTTGATCGCCGGCAGCTCAGCTCTGATGAATCTCTTTCGTTTGGGGTAAGAATTTTTTGTGCCTTTTTTCTTTTTTCACGACAAATGCAATGTCAGTCTTTTAAATCATGTGTTGATAGATACCACAAATGCTTGATCTATACTGTTATTGATATTTAAGCTTATTGTATGAATTCCGCAATTCTTCAGACTTGCTTCTGATGCTATATGTAAGTAATGGCTTTGTAATTCCTGGCAGTTGCACAAGACTGATGAAGACTCAAATCCAAATCGATCGTCAGTTTCCGAGTTTGGTGATGATAGTTTTGCTGTTGGCAGCTGGGAGCAGAAAGAAATAACAAGCCGAGATGGACACATGAAGATTCAGACACAGGTTTTCTTTGCTACCATTGATCAGCGAAGTGAAAGGGCTGCAGGAGAAAGTGCATGTACGGCCTTAGTCACTGTGATTGCTGATTGGTTGCAGAAAAATTGTGACCTCATGCCCATTAAGTCACAATTCGATAGTTTAATAAGAGATGGCTCCTTAGAATGGAGGAACCTTTGTGAGAATGAAACTTACCGGGAGCGTTTTCCTGACAAGCACTTTGATTTAGAGACAGTCCTCCAAGCCAAAGTCTGTGATCTCAGTTTAGTTCCTGGGAAATCATTTATCGGGTTTTTCCATCCAGATGAAATGGAGGAAGGAAATTTTGATTTTTTGCATGGTGCTATGTCCTTCGACGACATTTGGGATGAGATTAACCATTTAGAGTGTGTTAACAGTGGGGAAGCCCCAGTTTTCATTGTCAGTTGGAATGACCATTTTTTTGTACTGAAGGTTGAAGCAGATGCTTACTACATCATTGACACATTAGGGGAGCGGTTGTACGAGGGATGCAATCAGGCTTACATACTGAAATTCAACCGGGATACTACTATATACAGAATGCCAAGTATCACACAATCATCAGAAGAGAAAACTGTTGGCGATCAACAGACTGTTGCTGGGACAGTGGTGTCCAATAGCTCGAATGCACAGCAGGTGAACTCAAGGAACAATTCCGAAGACGGGACAAATGTGGCAGCACCCGAGGAACCGATGAAGAACGAAGAGGAAGTTGTTTGTAGAGGTAAAGAGTCGTGCAAGGAGTATATAAAGAGTTTCTTGGCTGCAATTCCGATTAGAGAACTCCAGGCAGATATCAAGAAAGGTTTGATAACATCAACGCCCGTTCATCACAGACTACAGATTGAATTCCACTTCACCCAATTACAACCACAAGCTACGACCTCAACTCCACCAATAGAAGAGACCACAACCATGCCAAAAGCAGTTGATGTTACTCCAAGTGAGGTTGTTACTTAAAAAAGACTAGGTTTTAGAGACTTCTAATTGTAAATTTGGATAGCATGATTGTTTCTAACTTGATTTGGTCTATGGGTCTAGCTCGATATTTTGATCATAGTCGTGTTTAATTTTACTGTGTCAAGGACTAGAGGTGAAATCATCTCCTTTGTTCCACAAGTAGCACTTCTAATATAAGTGTGTGTTTGGTCCACAGTTATGTGTCATCTCTATTTTGTTTTACCTTATTTTCTAGGTACATTTTGTAAACTGCAAAAGTAATTATTTTTTTCTTCAACTTTAATAGCTCCAACTTGTGATTTTTATGCTAAACCATCCTTAGTTTGACAGAAATAAGCAATTTCTTTTGAAGATACCCAACTTTAATTTGTTTTACCTAATAAATGTTTGGACTTTGGACAGCTATTTGGTGGACTGACCTTTTGGCAAGATTTTATCTGACAATTGCCCAGATTGGGTTTGGAATTCCAGTTTGTTCATTCGTACGTGTGAGAGAGATGTACTTTTGTCATTTTTTACCGTCGAAATAACCCCCCAAATAGGATTTATACCATGTCATGAGCTTAGAGTTTATCCAACTAACTGCTAGCACCGTGCAGTTTTAACAATTCAAAGTTCCTGCCCCTCGCAGGAATCACGTTAAGTCAACCTTTAACCCACCCACGTTCACTTTAAACTCGAGGACCATATGAACAGTTTATAGAAGAAAAGAACAACACAGTTTAGAGACAATCTGCCTCTATATTTCAAAGAGCAATCTTTACAAACCATTCAAGTGTTTATCCTCACTTCAACTCCATGATTTACGATGAAATGTACAAGTTGTTTAGGTCTGGATTTATTTGATCCAAAGGCATGGTATCTAAATGCTGCAGTAGCTTTTTGCACTGAAAATGTTTGTTTTTTTTTTTCTTTATTTGGTTGATGAAATTTTGACCCAATCAAATCTTGTCACACCATTTGTTGGTAAACAAATTTGTAAGTGGTGCCGTACATGTAGCACAACTGCTTTGCCTTTTGCTATCACGAGGTCTCCCACTCAAAACTGCCTCAAGCCTTCCCCTAAACCACCTGCTGCCTTGCCTTCGGGAAACTCCCAAAGGGCAGGCGACGAGGAGAGCCACCCTATTCCTATCCCTACTTCCAAGAGTAGGAAAATAAAGGAAAAGGAACACAAGCAAACAAGTCAGGGTGAAAGGGTGTGGGCTAACTACACACTATACAATAACCAAAAACTTGAAATCCAAGATAGCATTACATAGAAACCAAAAAATTCCTGAAGATGGCAAGTATAAAGGCCTAATGCTCCACATTTATTATTTTAGTTCTCAAAAGGAAAATAAAAGAACTTTGAAGCATATTATAAAAGTACAAGATTGACCTAGCGATTTTTCACATATTCCAAAAATGAAGGAACGTCAGCATATCGAAACTTTTCTTCACCTTCAGGGAGAGGCTTTTTTTGGAAACAAATTATGTCCCCATCTTGAATCTAGGAGAGAGAGAGAGAGAGAAGATGAATAAGCAAAGAAAGAAAGAAATATCAACACATTCAAGTGCTAAAAATTAAAGCACAAAACTAAATACCTCGTTAAACCTAAATGAAGCTCTTCTGTCAAGGCGTACACACATGACAGTAGGCTCAAATTTTATTTCCTGCATAAATGAAAAATAAGAGCACTGGCAAATGTAATGATGTTCAATTAAAAAGAATGCATATTAAGGGTGTGTTTGACCCATATTATTTTGGAAGAATGTATTATGAAATAGTAGATTGATGGAAAATGCGTGATTGAAAAAGTAGAAAAAATTATTGATGCGATGAAAAATATTATTTTATTGAATAATGTGTGGTTGAAAATGAGTAGAAGAATGAGAATGAAAATTTTAATGTATACCAAATAGGAGCTAGATATAATGTGTGATCTACATACTATAATATACAGTTGCAGAGCCCATGTAGGATCAGACAAACCTCAAACAGTTCAATCTCTTCATCAGGAGCAAATCCGGCCAATTCATTTAGTTTTATCAGGATCTCCATAGGCTTGCTAGAGCTTTTCACAAAAAACCTACCAACATACCTGAAAATAAATAAAAAATTAAATTACATGGCCAAAAGACAATTTAAAGGTGAAGATAGTATCCACATACACAACTTTTGAAAAGTTAAAAATTACCTGAGCTCTTCTTTCTCAGGATCATAAAGCTTAAAAAACAGAAGTATATCTTTCTTATTTTTGGCAGGTGGAGGAACAGGATGCAGATCCTACACATTCAACATAATTATAAAAAATACAGTCAAACAGGAGTGAAGATGTGTTTCAATGTTGATGTTCAAGCAGCAACTATCATATACTAAGAAGCACGGACACGGACAAGTCAACATGTGTATTTCACAAAAGTAGGGCACGACATGTGAAGAACTCGTTAATTAAAATAGCATAAAACTATATTTTACTATTTTATTCTTTATAATAGTATAAGCACATTGAACACTGCCTCCTAAGTAATGGGTTTTAAGATTCTATACTTCTTAGCCTTTTAGGTTTTAAACATTTTTGTCCATTCAACTCTTAAAGGGTTTAGTTTTTTTCTTTTTTGTCTCTTCAATTGCCCTGCACGCCTACTATGGCCTGCCTTCTTTCCGCTTTACGGTTTTGTCTCTTCACCCTTCTCCGGGCGCTTTCTCTTCCACAGATGACGCCGTCTTCTTTTTCCTCCACCACTAATCTTCTCCTCCTCTTGTAGAGGCCCAACACAGACCCTACTCTCTTCTGCAGACAGCCATTGGACATTGACAAGAATACCTGATGGTGCTTTCAAATCACAAACTTGTTTTTAAAGTAGGTTTTTTTTTCCCCTTGGTTTGACTATGGGAAAAGGGCTTGTGGTGTCGGTCCTGTGTCAACGAGTCAGGGATGTGTCTGGCTCTTAAAAAAAGTGGGTATGCCATCTTGCATTTCCTACATGTGTCAGAGACACCAACAAACCAAAAGATATAAATATACCTGGCCATGATCGACTTCCAAAAACAACTTCATCTCGGCATGATGAGCTGTTTTGGAAACTTTCCTCAGCGCATCAACCTATATAATATATTTATCATGAGGTGAATAAATATTTCAAAAACTAATAACAGAATAAATATTTCAAAAACTAATAACAGAAAAGTCAAATGGAACCATAAACGATCAACTCAGGAAACAATTGTCACAGTCTTGAAAGTAGAAACTGAAGATCCCCAGACAACACATGAGGGGAAAATTGGCAAGCACATGATAGAAAATTTGGTCAAGAATCATTGTAGTCCAGGGTCGTGCATTTACTTGATTTCAAGGAGTGGATAACATTGAGTCCCCTACTTTCAGGTATAAAGCTCATGTTATTGACCCTTTGTGGATTAGCAAGAACAGTAGAATTTTTATGCCATTTTTTATGTCATATGTTATGCAGCACAATGACACCCTTCCCTAAAGATAGAAAAGGAAACTCAATGTTGTAAAATCCGTCCGGTCCAACTGGAAAAACTTAGAACCGGTCCGGTCTTTATCCAAAAACTGGAATTTTAAAACCACTATAAAATAACACCAAACCGGCCTTTCACCCCCAAAATTTGTTTCAATTTATTTATTATACTTTTTCACAGCCAGTTCGGCACCAGCACATACAAGAACATACACTCATGGTAGAAATTCTATAAGAAAATATCAATTAGAAAGTCCATACTCCAGGAGGGAAAAGTTCAAAATAGCAATTGCAATTTTTTCCTGTCTAGAAAAAGTAAATATCAACTGATCCCAATAAAACCTTGTTCCAATTAACCAATTAATTAGTCTCCCATTTGCTTAATTTATGGTAACTTAATCATTTAAGCACATTTCACCATCGTGGCAATCAGCTAATCTTCCACAAACCTAAAAGAAATAAGCAATATATTTGCATAGTACCCAAAAACGTCAATTCTAAATAGCTACCTTCCATCCTGAGTTATCCACAATCATTTTGGACGTTCCATACAATATTACATAACAGTCCTTCAAACAAAAGTTATCCATGCAACTGAGTATAATCAAAACTTTTTCTCACCTTCTTGTCAATATCTCAGCCTTAAACTCATTTGTACACTAAAATATTATGTTACACTAATTTCTAAATAGGCGCTCTCCGTATTTGCCTTACGTCATGTATCAATACCCGCATAAGGTTTAAGTTACCATAAAGGAATAAAACCTTTAAAACTCGATAAGGGTTTGCTCCGCAATGGTCACCAGTTCGAGTCCCCTCAGGACCACTGAGGTGAGTACTCGGCCGTAAACTTCAGGGTCCCGTGGGATTAGTTGAGGTGCGCGCAAGCTGGCCCGAACATCCACGGTTATCAAAAAAAAAAAAACAGTACTATGTACAAAATGGCAAAAGGTAAAAGACAGTTTATAAATTTACAGTTTGTGCTTCCTCATGTGGTGTCAGTGGACGGACTGGACGATATGTTTGATTCTGCCTCTTTGCCCAGATCCAAAAGCGCTGAAATTGAACTGGTATACCAAATTCTCCAGCAACCTCCTCCTGCAATAATACACTATTTAGAGCATGTTTGGTGCACATTAAAATGAGAGAATGCATTTTTTTGAAGTGATGTGATGAGAAATATGTGGTTGAAAAAGAAGAAAAAGTTATTGATGTGATAGAAAAAATTATATTATTGAAGAATGTGTGGTTGAAAATGAGTAGAAGAATGAGAATGAAAAAAATAATGTGGAACAAACAGGGGCTTAGTGTTAAATAACTACCATAGACAAAATTCACAATCATTACGAGGAAGTAAAGGGAAGTATAACACAACAAAAATACTTAAATGGAAATCATGCTGTCCAAGGGGTCATAAAGCTTATATGAACAGAACATTTTGCTTCCTATGAAGACATCAAAGCATCATGCATACTGTGTAGACCAGTGAATATGTTGTATCCACATCCGGGCCCGACCAAGTTAAACAAGATTTAATGTTACAGGCTCATATACTCAGAGCCTACCTACAGTATAAACAAATCTATTCTGGTGTTCAGACCTCACAAGACTGGTTAGGACTCAGTTACATATACATGCATTCATCTGAACAAATACAGACAATATTATTAGGGTCCGTTTGATTGCAAATGTAGAAAATGAGTGAAAAGAAAATGAATTCTAGGGAATTAAATTGTCTATAAATTGTTTTACTGAGAATTGTAATTAATTGTATTTGATTAGTATAATCTTNGATTTTGTTTTTCGTGAAATATGGGTATTCGTTTTGATTGAACTTTTGATTGCAAATGTGGAAAATGAGTAGAAAGAAAATGTTTTACTGGAAATTGAATTGTCTAGAATTTGTTTTACTGAGAATTGTAATTAATTGTATTTGATTAGTATAATCTTCCACCTGAAAAATGTTGAAAGTTTGGTGCCCGTTTGGCTTTGTTTTTCATGAAAATTATTCATTAAAGTGATAATTTCTTTTACCATTGGGTCTAGAAATTCTTTCACTTGCAAAAAAAAAAAAAAAATTAACATACCGAAATACAATTCGTTTGGCTCTATTTTTCATGAAAATTGTCAATAAAAGTGCTAAATTTTTTTAACATTGGGTCTAGAAATTTTCCCAATTGCCACAAAAAAAAAAAAGCTGGAAAATGAAAACCCACCTAAAAAGTGGGAAAGCAATTTCAACTAAATCAAGGAAAATGTGCACGTGTGAGAAAAGTGAGAAAAACTTTTCCATGGAAAATTTCTACTATCAAACAAGGCAAAAGCTAGAAAATGGAAAAAGAATTCCTAGTTCTAGGGAAAATTATGGGTACCAAACAGGCCCTTAGATGAAATCCCACAAATTGATGTTTAGCCCCAAATATCAAACCCCAACAATTAACACACAAAAAGGCAGACAGCCCACTTGTCAATGCACAAATTAGACAGATTACCCTCTCTATCACCATCACCTTTCCTCACCACCCAGAGCCAGAATAACCATTGACAACCTCAGGGTTCTTCAGTCCCCCTTCCTTCCTCCCTACTTTCATTCTTCACTTTTCTTTCCATTAACGCCTTCAAGACCTTGCTATCGCCTATCAGAACATTGTCACTATAACTCATGACTTTGAAAAAACATAAAACCTTAATCTCAGTAGAAATTATAATTAGTGTGAAAAGATATAATTTTGTATGTATAATAGTATAAAACATATCATTACTGAGTTGCTATGGTTGGGCTGATTAGAATGATTCGAAACTGGTGGTGGAGATGGAGGTGGTAGTTGGTCGCTGAAGCAATGCCCGCAAAGGCAGCAGAGTGTGTGTAGGTGGGGGTGGGGGTGGGGGGGGGGGGTGAATTTGATTCTATAGCCTGTGCAAAAGGTGGCAATGGTTGGGAACCGGGGAAGAACAAACTATATCCTTTTCTTAATCTATATAAGTGTCAAATGTGAATTCAAAAGCATCCGTCTCAACAATCCAGGTCTCAGGTGTAGGTAACGTATTCAGATCTATTGGGTTTCTGGCCCAGTATTTAAGGTATAATCTAAGCTGGGTCAAGTTCCACTGTGGCAAAACAAGCCAAATACAGGCCTTCTCTGTACACAAATACATACATATATACACATTACACACCACCATGTAAGGCTAAACTAATATTTGTCTACTTCATCCTCTTTTAACTTGTTCCATTGATATGATGCCCCCCTCTAAATCATTCTTCCCTTAGTTCATCCTCAATTTGTGTCACCTCCATTTGTTGCATTGTATCCTACTTATAATAAAACAGGCAGTTTGCCTGTTACTGTTCATAAGCCATCAGCTCGGCTAAGGTTTTTTTTTTAAACGTTTGGTTCAGTATTTTAGGTTACAAATATTCGTTTTAAGCGATTTAAAATTTGTTGAAAATATCGAAGTGTGGCCATGATAAATAAACGATTGATAGATTTTTATGGCTCAACTCGGCTAAGCCGTTTTTGGGGGTTTTTTTTACCATTGGGTTAGGCAGGTAATCCCGCCCCATTCGGGGCAGGGCATCACGGGTATCGGGTTGAAATGGTTTTTTTGCCATCCCTAATCAATTTTGATACTTACATCTTAGTTGGTTTTATAATCATTCTAACAACTTACCTTTTAAATTTTAACTCAACAGATTTCTTATATGATCATTTAGAATTCATTTTGTCCAACCTGCTCTGATCTTATGCATTACATCTTCTTCAAGTCCGTTTTTCTATAACCATGCCTAAATTTAATAAATCGAAACAACATATATGTAGACATTTAAGTAAATTAGATGTATGATCAAGAAAGTTTGGTTAGAATAGGGTCCAACTTGCTGTATATTTAATATGCTTGGAGGAGCTATTGCTTTCAAAAAGTTGCAAGTTCTCTGCTCTTTCGCTCTTACTTGCACCGTATGTAACTTGGCGTCTGTTAGTTGACAAGTTTCAAACTAAGTTGAGGGATTTAATTGAGGTTTAGGGTGAGATTGGTTAAGGTGTGCCATAATCAAATTACAAACCCTAAAATAATACAGATGCAAATTTCCTTGTTCAGTCTCTATTAGAGCAGCAGCCTCAGGCTGCCTTGCTGAATTTACAATTTACACATTTCATTTCTAATTGTTTTTAGCTATTCATGGTATTGCATTTACAACACTTGTGTACTCAAATGCTACAAAATCTTCACACTTGCTCCAGATTTCTATTTTATATATGGAAAAAAAAATGCTATTGACTGTATATAGAAAATCTAATCTAACATTTCATTTCACTAGAAAAACAAGATGAACAAGCAACTAATACCTTGAAAATATTAAAAGGTGTCTGTTTCTGAATTCTAAAGCTGCGGACTTTATCATGATCAACGAGATCAAAATATATATCCTTTCCAATTTGTTCCTTCAAATCCTCATCTCGGGCAACCTGTAAATGTTGGTAAATTGCATCAGCATTCATTCTGAGGAAAACAGAGATCAATCTTTATGTAAGAAAGTTGCACTCTAGAAACAATAACCTTGATGATGGTAAAAAGGTGGGCCTGCGCTTTATATCTCCTCTTGTCTTCCTTCTCTTCTTGTTCTTTTTTCAGTATCATCTGGAATACATAGAGCAGGTGATGTTTTATGTCTAAACTCACAACAAAGCAGGACAGAATGATTTCCAGATCCACGTCCACAAATTTACCCTAAGATGTTCCGCGATGTCCTTCTCATCAACATCACATATTATCTTGTCCTTATCACCCACACGTATATGCACAAGCATGTAGATAAGCAACACGTTCAAAATGGGAATACGAGAAGATCCAAGGAAAAAGGAGGAATATTACCTCTTCCTCACCACGACACTGCTCCTCTAAAGCACTCTTCATATCTTCTTTAGCCACCCTCTCATCATCAAATTTATACCTAAAGATGAGAATCAAGAAACCGCAAGGCAAATCTCATGTGTCAAATAAAATGATGAAACAACAGCTAACACTCAAACTCCCTTGATGTAACAGATAAAAGCATAAACAAGCATAGAAGTACTCACGGCTCTAAGCAGAATTCATCTTCTTTGGGGACAACCACCGTGGTGTTCTTATCATCTTCTATTTTCTGATTGTCACTTTCCATTTGCTCTGTCAGAAAAATATGGCATTTTGTTTTAATATGATGCTCCTTAATTGACCGTGATATAATTCTTGACTTATTTATAAGTAACAAGAGCTTGTGCTTGATCAATACCTGTGCTAACACCAGAATTTATTTTTCTTTTTTCTTCATTCTGCATGCTATCTTTCACAAAATCCACAGATAAAACACCATTAGCAGCAGAATCACTAACAGTTGTGATGAAGGTCTCCCAATTATCTGGCAACGAGCTCAAAAGCAACAAAGCTTGCAATTCATTTTCAAGTACCATACCCATAGTTGCTAGCTGGTTTATGATATTCTGGAAATTATTCAAATGCTCTGTCATGCTCATATCTTCCTTGTATTTCAAATTGACTAAGTCTTTGATCAGAACAAACTTTTTGGTTACAGCTTTCTTCTCAAACATTAACTCCAATTTTGTCCATAGTTTATGAGCATTTGTCTCTTGCGCCACATGAAGAAACACACTGTCATCCAACCACTGTATGATTGTTCCTATAGCTTTTCTATTCTGAATATACCATTGTTTTTCAGTCATTTCCTCTGGTTTAGCTTCATCACCTTCAATAGGTTCGTGTAAATCCTTACAATAGAGGATTCCCTCCATTCTAGGCTTCCAAGTCACCCAATTTTGATCGGTGAGTTTAATCATAGCACTACCAACCGACTCCTCCATTTTAATCCACACAACGCAATCAGCTCTGATACCATACACTGACGCATAGCAACAATATATGAAAGCAAAATAAATATCGGAAAAATAAAACACAAGAAAACACCAATATGAAACCTCAGAATCAATTTTTACTATAGCAATGGGAATACAATAGATTCTCACTAGTCAATACAAGAGGCATAATACAATATGAAGAACACGTCTTTATTCATCATCAAACAATATGGAATCCAAAAACAACACAAATAAAAGAGAGGTCAAATCTCACCAAGTAACACTTCCAAGAACAATTTTGTAGAAACTATCAGATTTAATGGAGAAGAACAAAACCCCTTTATTCTTCCCTTTTTCCTCGCGGACGTATAAACTGGGGGATGCAAAATTGCATATTAGTCCTCCTATGGACCTCTTGATATCTAATATTGCAAAAGAAGCCCTCAACTTTTGACTTAAGTACATCATGAGCTGGACCTAATTCAAAATAGAGCTCCATTTGACAAACTCATTTTGAACACACAATTCCATGGAATTGACAACCTTTTATCAATTTTTCAAAGACGATATACAATTTTTAATTTCACTAAGGCCTCAACCTCATCGCTATACATATGAGGCCAATTTTTTTTTTATTTTTTATTGCATTCTGATTGTGAGTCGTCCATTAATTAGCATATCTTTTCATTGATACAGTTTGGATCTAAAACTTATGTTAAGAGGGAGAGAGATTAATTTGCCCCTTATTTTGCATTAAGCAAAAGGTAACAAATACAAATTGCAAATAAATATTTGTTTCTTATTTTAAAATACTAACAAATTTTTGAATAAAAATCGTCTTCAAGTATAGTATGTAAATGAAAAGTTAAAATGTTAAATATAAGTAATCACTTTTTTATTTCAAGAAGTGCACAAGACTGAAAATCCAAATCAAATGTTAGTGCACGAGTTTGGTGATGGTAGTTTGTTGTTGGCAGCTCAGAGAAAAAAGAAATAATGAGTCGAGATAGACACATGAAAATTTAGAGAACGTTTTTGCAAATGCTTGTAAACATGCAAAAAGTCATTTAACTTTTTATTCACATACTTTTTGAAACCCACAAATACAAGTCACTCATCCACTCTGTATGTTTATAAAAACGCGCCAATCATTAAAAAGTCTGAACATGAAAGTGCATGTACAAGATTGCTTATTTGCTTATTGGTTTGGCTGCAGAATAATCGAGATCTCGAGCTCATGAAGTCACAAGTTGATACTCATGTATGGCTCCATCCACGAAATAAAATCTTATCATAACCACAAAAGTTTAAAGTAATAAGAGGTTTATAAGTCTTAAAATCTTATCAGACATTGAGTAATACCAGTGAAATAGAAACAGATGCGAGTTGAAGAAGAACATTCGAAGTACAAACTTTCTCTATACAATATGTAAAGATTGGAATGACCATAAAGATGAGCAAATCCTCAAGCACTTGATTATCAGGCATCAGCTAAGCTTTCTGGCGCTAGAAATCCGATGCTGAAGTCGAAAGTAATGCAAGTCAATTGCTTCTTGTTTGCGTCCACCATCGTCATTTTAAGTGTGTATGAACCCTGCACATGTCGAACACCATAAGCTCTTCATCGTCAGCAGATGAATTTTGATGCTCAGGTAATTCTTCCCTTTTTACTTATTTATTGATTATTTTCATTTTTTGTTGGGGGTTGGTTATTTGGATATAAGCAGAGAACTTACAGGAGGTGTAATTCCAGGCAACTCTTGGGAATGAGAAACCACAAAATCCCCAGCAGAAACCGGGCAGGATGTCTCTGAGCAAAGATTGTGGTCCTCACTGTATACGTGAAATATAAAATAGGTAACATCAACAGTCAGCTTCCCACCGGAGATTGGTTCCTCTGCAAGGCAAGCTCCATGTAAGTATCTTCTCATGATTCATATTATTTCAACATAGAAGCTCCAGTCATGATGATGAGCACATGCAAATTCTTATTTTTGGTTAAAAGGATAAAAATTAGGAAAGGGAACTAATATGAGAAAGAATTAGAGATAAATGAGGCTTCCAGCTCTTCTTCCTTATTCCTCCATTACCCATAAATCAAAAAATCAACAAAGAAAGTTGACCATCAAAGATCATCTGGACAAAGTGCTTTGTTCTGATCAATGTCTTGTGAGGTCAAACAAACAGTTTTGTTGACACAAATTTTGTAGCTAATTCAATTTTCAGAATAAAATTAGGAGAAAAATACGATTTTACAGTTCTACCATATTAAGGGCCCGTTTGGCATGGCTTTTCAAAAACCAAAAACTGCTTTTGAGATTAAGAAACTGCTTTTGAATATATTTGGATAATTTTCTGAAAGTAATTTGTCCAGAAAAATAAATAAATAAAACTTTTATAGGAAGTTGGCCAGTGGCCTAAAGTAATTTACTCAAGAAGCAGAAGTAGAAGGTCTGCCAAACTGGTCCTAGATCTTTTGCTTTTAAAGACAGAGAAACTAATGCTAATAACGACCTCAAACATAAGATAGTTTAACTTTCAGAAATCTTCAAAACAGCCTTTTTGGTGTAGAGTACTAAATTCATTTTTCACATATTTTAAACACATCCTTTTAACACCACATAGAAGCTATTAAAAAAGAAGAGGCGTGTAAAAGTTGTTGCTAGTGTTGTCCCTTATTCTAGAACACAATTCAATAATTGCAAGTCAATGCACAGAAAAGGGTCCAGTATTGCAACAGGACCTAAAATGTCTGAACTATGAGGTGAAGAAATTATAGAAGGCATAAAAACCAAACTATTACCTGTAGATGCAGCAATGCTGAAGGTGGTATTCTTGCCTCTGGAGATTGGATAAGGATTTATCTCAAGTCCACTAACCTTAACAGGATAGTTGGCTTTCTTATCTGCAATTTATCTGGAGAGTGAATAAGGAGAAAAAGTATAGAACGAAACTAAGAAACAAAATTTTCTCACAATCAACAAAAACTTCAATCCTCAAGAATCTGCCCCAGGTTCCAAGCTAAGAAGCTGGGCATGGATATCACTGAGACACCCTAAAGAATAAATACAAATAATATGCATGTCGGTATATTTTCTACTACTACTGCTAGAACTTTTACACAAACTATTTTACACTACAAGTATAAATCTTATGCCTATTTACCTGAACACAAATATACTCCCCCCATCTTACAAAGATAGGCTTACCTTTATTTTCACACATATTTAGAAAAATGTAAATAATGTAGTTGGAAATATAATTTTTTCTTACATTATTTCCTAATATGCTCCTACATTAAATAACGATAAATAGGAATAGTTCATAATTGTTGATAACAAGACATATTAAATAGGATTATATTAGAAAACTTAAAAATCAACTATACTCTTAATAAAGAAAGTTCTAGTTCAAATTTGTTGAAAACACGACATATGAAATAGGATTATATTAGAAAACTTAAAAATCAACTATACTCGTAATAAAGAAAGATCTCTATAATTTGGGATAGATGAAAAAGAAAAGCAAGTCTATCTTAATGTGATGGAGGGAGTATAATTTACACTCACCATAAAAAATAAAAAAATAAAAAAATAAATATATATATATATATATATATATATATATATATATATATATATA
>CAIGRO010136793.1:0-16350 GCA_903798355.1 Fraxinus baroniana
AATAAGTCTATTTACCACCTGATTTTTGAAATAATTAGACAAATTTGTTAATTTTAAAAAATAATTCTTATATATAGGTTTTGTGTATTGTTCCCATCTTTTTTGACATGAGTTCGTTGAAAAAAAATTTAACTTTCAGCCCACCACAACATGTTTCTCTAGCTCTGCCCCTGGAGAAGATGCTGTTGAGTCCTCGTGGTCCCAAGAAGGGAGCCGGTGACATTATAAAGAAAACAACAGAAGCACACATTCCTGTACCGGACAATCAAAAATCAAACAAAATATGGGCCAATGATAATCTGCCCCTACCGTTGCAGAGTGAAGGCCGCAGTACTCAGGGTAAGGAGAGATTTTACAACCTAAATTTATTGTAGTGCTCGTTTGGCAAAGCTTATATACTTTGCTTCTTGTGGAAGAGTTTCCCGAGAAAGCAACCTTAAACCAACTTTCTCTAAAAGATATTCTAGTGGGACAAAGCACATCCAAGAAATTATTCAAATATGTCAAAAAATTATTCAGCCCGTCCCACTTAATGTGCACTAGAGTAGAGGTAATGGGGAGAAACATAACTCCTTGACAAGTGATTAGTTGGATGCTTGTTTTTTCATGTTGCCGCCTCAACTTGATTAGGGATGTCTAAATAGTTGTGGATGATAATTTCTAGAGCATTTCAAAAGACCGTTTGATACAATACGATAATCAGTTACAGAAGAAAAAGAAAAATAAATGCCAACAGATATCTCTCAATCGGCCTACCCTCTCGACTTCAAGTTTAAATACTATAATTCATATTTTTATTCGTGTATGATATTTTCAAGTCTTGATAAGTAGCTACAATTGTTCGACATGGGAAGTGATTTCATCTGGGCAAGATTGTGCTTGAAGAAGCTCCAATCGCGTGAAAGGTGGCGCAAACTGCAAGATGTAGTCTTCATCTACAGCCACGGAATGGGGTTCAAATCAATGACTTTAAACACACATCATGTTGAGTAAATGAACAAAATTGAAGACGATCAAACAAAGTCAATCGTAACTAATCGAATTGAATGTTCTTACTCTCTTTAACTGTCCCATAAAGCCAGCATAACACCTCATCAGCAAATGCTAGGCACACTCCTCCCTGCCAGAATCCCAACACGAAGGTCAAGTTATGAATACGAGAAAAATACTAAAAATCATATATAAGATAAAAAGAGGAGAACAATGAACATATGCAGACATCAATTTACCTGCCAATAGTTTTTCATCTCTACTTTCTGAGTTATTTCTTTGGTTCTTAGTCTTTCAGTACGGACAAGTCGGCCAGCATCATCCCTGCATCAAGAAAATGTCAACAAATATGAATATCTACGAAGACACAAGGAAGAGGGAAGCCAGAAGTTTTTGTTTATTAGGTTGCAGAAATTATAGTCATCCATACAGGATACAGAAAAAAAGGAATTAGTTAGAAATTAAACAGCATATAACAATACCTGAAACCAATGACAATATATGGTACACCAGCAAGGAATGACTGAATCTGCAGTAGCAAAGATAGAAATGATTCCGAATCCGATACAAAGAAATTCAAGGTACATGTCTGACTATATAAATTCCAATCAACAGATAAAATTTAAGAAGTTAACGAGTTTAACTCAAAGCAGTGATGGGCTTCCCCAAGTGAATCAAAGCATTGAGTTCCAAAATAATGGCAGATCACAAGAATATGTTGTAAAATAATCAAAATTTAGGGAATGTACTAGACAGTAACAGTAAATGTGTGTTTTCATACTCAAAAGTAAGCTTCTAAAGTCACAATAACAAAATTTACTAGATCATCAATATACACAATATCGAACTTCCATTCAGCTATAGTCACTCTCTGATAAAGAAATAAATTATAGATGGTGTTGGACCCAAAGAATGAAGTAGTTGAAAAATCAGAACACCAAATGGACGAAAACTAGAAATTTATGGACTTGCATCACCAAAATGTTACAAAACCAAGTCATTAAAAAAACGATAAATTTCCTGCCAAAACTTGCTGATAAGGGCATATATTATAGTAGTACATACAAGGCCAGACGAAGACTGCATGTAGACCTAAACTAAACTTTTAGCACGTAATGGAAACTGGCTTCCCATATTAGATGCATGACTTTGAATTTGCTGGTTAAGCCTTTGACATTAAATAGAATTGATTGCTGCAGCTTCAGCAAGCAAAAATAGGAACTTGTTCTTAAGAATTACCCAAACCATTTCCAGTTCCCTGCAACATCACTACTCAGGAATCATAATTTCTCCTTGATGTATAACATCACTTATCAGGTAAGATAAAACAATATCATTCATAGTCTTACAAAACTGTGTTGACACTTTTACTTCCTTTCACCTTGGCAGTTCCCTTCAACAAGTTTTTGATAACCGAAAGAACAAAGCATTCAAGAACATGAAAACATGCATCATCTTAGAATTTCAGTTACACCAAAGTCTCCCTCTTTAAAGCTCCCAGCATTTAGTAAAGAAACAAAACAGATTCTCAAGCCATCAAGGATACATTCTACTCCGAAATTCTTACCTAAGATATTTTTATTTCAATTTCTCGTTTGAGTAAGAAAGCAGACGTCCAACTTAATGAAACCAATGACCTTTATTTGTGTGAAAAGATGGCAAGCGTTTGGATTGCCTGCTATAGAGGATAGATGACAGACATATGTCCAATTAATGAAGAAATTTACTGATACTTTTAAAAAGACGAGCATGGAGATGCAGTCATTCATGCACAGATGAAAAGGAGTCTCGCAGAGTTCAGATATTCCAAAGTATTTGAATAAGAAAACAGGGTTCTCTAAAGTACATACAGATCAAGCAGACTTCTCCATGCAAACCTACATACTACTCACTTGATAAACAATCACATTTACAACATTGAAGGAGAGAGGAAAAACATAAAAAGACAAGGAGAACCATATATTAATGTGAAAGGAGGAATATCCATACCCAGAATTTGAGTAATTTCTCCCTCTCATATTTTTCCTCAGTATGATAGTCTAACTGCAGAAAGTAAAAATGAAACAGAACATGGTCCATGATTACAAACTACAAAAGAGGAAACAAAAGAAATCAGCAAGTATGCCAACCTCACGACTTGTTTTAAGTTCCACATAGAACCTTCTACCCTCATCGGTTGAATCACAACAGTCCATTTCGGCACCCATCAGGATTCGATGGGCTCCTAATTTGGTTTTAATCACAGAGCAGAATTCAGCATTGGCATCAACATGATGTATCCCTTCTCCATCAGCTCTTCTTGGATCTTCAGTTGCAAGAGCTTCGAAACAATATCCCCAGTAACATCTATTGGAGGAAGGAGACATCACTTACAGATATAGAAAAGGAGAATAGAAATTTAAAGAATAGCCATTGATATAGCTGCATAAGTAAATGATGTGGGTTGACTATTCATCTATTAAAAAGCAACCCTACAATGTAAGTCCATTGTACTCTACTTTGAACTATTTATTACTGCATCTTTTCACATTGGAAACAAATAATTTGGTCAAACTGGTATATATACTTTCATATTACTCTAATTACAAGCCTCGTGATATTAGCACTACTGGATCGGTTACTTCCTCACGATAATAACACACCACATCAGCTATATACATTGCCTTCTTTAATCCTTAATAATTCCACCATTCGGAATGACACATGCCAGCTTTCCACTTCAGTCAGCAACTCCAAAAGTGTTGTGCCGTTACTTTCTAATTTTTATTTTCTAAGAGGTGTTGTGTCCTCAACTGGGAATATAGTGGATTTTAAAAGTCCTTGTAATACCAGGTGTCGCATCTGTATTTTTAAGGATTTCATAATAAAAGGGATTTCAAGCTTAAAAGTTCAAGAAACAAACTCTTTTGAAATTTCACGTTTTTAATGAGACTCTTATGGATTCTATAAAAATCTTAACAATTCACGAAATTCATTAGAATTTATAGGCTTTTAAAATCCATTAATTGAGGACACTCTCCTAAATTGATTTGGAAGAAGAAAACTTTCAGAATTACCATAAATCTTTTCAAAACCATAAAAGACATCTGCAATCTCCATTCCAACGGAAAGGCATATAGGAAAAAGCTGAGAAGATAAAAAGATAAATGGGCTTCGCATGCATCCTACATAAAACCCCATAACTATGTAACTTGCCCCCAGGGATTGGAGGAAAAGAGAGAGCCCCATACCGTGAAGGAAAGTTTTCGAAAAAGAAGAGAAATGTACTCCTTTACCTTCTACGATCCAGTTCACTTTTGGGCCTTTCTGGTAGTTTATGCACATTAAGATAGATGACCCCTTTCCGTTTATGCACTCCCATTTCCCAAGGCTCATGCCTGATATAAGCTGTCGCTAGTATCTACAGATACGAAAATACGAGCAATTAACTGTTATTATAGGAGTTTGAATGATAATACCTTAGAGACCAGGATGATCAACATGAAATATTCAGGTCCATGACAAATAAAGAAATATTATAAGAAACAGATGTATCTTTGTTATAGGAAATCTTTCAGTCATCTGGTTTGACCCAAGAGTATGAACATGGGCATTTTGTTGAATGGTTTGCAACTAGCACTTAGGATTGAGTCAAGGTTCTGTCTCAAGTCCACATCTTTTCCACTTTAAGTCATGAATGAGCTTACACAACATATTCAAGATAGTCCAATTGGTGTATGTTATTTGTCAATGACATGGTTTTAACTTTTAACTGATGAGACACGAGGGTTTATTTTGTAAGCTAGCATTTTGGGGTACTTTGTAACGTAAAGGTGCTGTAAAACCAACAAAAATACATGCAATGCCACTTCGGTAATAATAAGGATTCTACTGGATTTACGATAGGATCGAGTTATCCTTAAAAACAATTGCTTTTGGTATTCTGGTTTGATTATTAACAAAGATATATGAATTGAAGAGAATGTAATGCATATGATTAGAGCAAGTTGAATAGATGGAGATCGTGTTATCCTTAAAAACAACTGCTTTTGGTATTCAGGTTTGATTATTAACAAAGATATATGAATTGAAGAGAATGTAATGCATATGATTAGAGCAAGTTGAATAAATGGAGACGTGCTACACACTATGTGACAAAACAATGACTATAGGTTAAAAGGTCAGTTCTACAGAACAATTAATAGATGTTGGATGTATGGTTACAATATGAGAAGTTTGGGCACAACAATACCTATAAGTTTCAATTGTTCTGAAACTGCTAAAACCCATTTCCCAAGAGAAGTCTTGTAGCAAAGTCCAATACTAGGAATTTATCAAAGAATAGGATCTAGCTTTTCTCTTTTAGACACTTTGTTTAGCGCTTTAGTTGATCCCATCTCAGTCTTAACCAAACAAGTTATCACTGAAGGGAGATATCCAACTGTCGTAAGATTTGAACCCCAAAATTTCGGTTAGCTAACCTTTGCTACTATAGGATAAATACTGCAGAGAGAGCGGAGTTGAATATATAGATATTCTAGTGAAAGGTTTCACTCACAATGGTCTAATTCTTGTGTAGTATGTGTTTACTCACTCCTGTGGACGAATCTTGGAGAATGTGTGGATGGTAGCATCATCAGCAAAATACAATTTGGTATAGGTTCCACACTCCTAAGGTTGGATGAGCTCCCTCGTTTTATGTGGTAAAATAAACTAGCTTAGTGGTTGCTATTATATCAGGATTATACATGGAGATAACAGAAAACAGCTTTCAAGACTTAAGATGACTTGTATCAGTCGATATTTATGTCTTTTAGTGTGTCAAAAGTTCTCGTACTTTCATCAAAGGGACCATTAACTAGAAATCTTTGCCTACTTTGATGATACTCTCTCTCTCTCTCTCACACACACACACACAGCTTACATCTTCCTTGTACATGACGTTAAAATGAAAGGGCTTTTTAAAGATAAACGTCAGAATACACTCCGATGGCATTATTTGCTATCAATTACTTGGTGTGTTTAGATGGAGAGAATTCTGAGAATTTTCTACCAATAAGCTTCACTGTTTGTTTTGATATGGGGTAAAATTTTTATGGTTGCATAGTTGTGAGCTTCGGTTGATTTATAGAGGTAGATGAGAGATGCATTAACCTAACGAGTTTATGTTCATAAAAATGTTTGGTTACACAGGAAAAGCTAGTCTTCCTCTGCTTTCATAACGAGTTTATGTTCATAAAGATGTTTGGTTACACAGGAAAAGCTAGTCTTCCTCTGCTTTCACTGATCCGAAAACACTTTTCCCCGTAGCGTTCTAGGTTTCCTAACAGCCGAAATATTTAAAACAAAAGGCAAAAACTAAAGCAGCAAAGGAGTTACCTTATTAAGGTTGTTACGATAAGTCTGCAATGAAAATGAAGACATGCAAAAAATCTGAAGTCAGCGGACTCGAAGCACATTCTTGGCGCATGATAGCTTGATATATAGCACAAGTCTTACCACAAAGTGCATGTTTTGTAAAGGAATACTTTTATTTCTTATGCAAGTGAGAAGGTCTCCAAAACCTTGAGAACCTAAATCTGGTGTGAGAACAAAAGAATTGACAGTACAAATCAGCTGATATTATTAAATAAGTGAAACTAGACTTGAAAGCGCAGACCATGAGAAGAATTTTATCCTATCGCATACTGTTTGATAGAAGCATACCTTTTTTCTCAATGTAAGTATCAAAACCTTCATTCAAGTCAGCCCCAATATCGTCATTGATAAAACGCTTAAAAAGCCTCTAAAAAATGGGGAAGACTAATCCAGATAAGCTGAAAATTAACATTGAATGAGACTCTGAAGGAAGAGTAACAAATGCTCACCAAGCTGCGATCATCAAAGAAGACATCCCCACCTTCGACACGACTATAGCAAGCAAGTTCAGACGGCTAGTACGCAAAATCATCAAAGAGAATGTCTCAGAAGACATAGTCAAAATTCATAAATCATAATATGTGAGAATGATATTATAACAAGCCTTACTACCCCAATTCACCACCCCTTATTGCTCAGTTTAAAGCTCCTTCCACTTCCATTTTCTTTCTATCCTCGAGAAAAGAGAGGTAGACCTGGGGAGTTTTTCAAATATTTTTATGAATACTAAAAAGTATTATTAAGAGAAGCCAAAACCTATCTTACCATCCCCCCACCTGCATTACCATACCCCTCACTTTCTTGTTTCTTCAGCATTTCTACCACCACTCATATACCCTCCTCCCACACACGTGTGTGTGTGTGTGCGCTTGTGTGAGCTCATACAAACTCTTCAATATCTGAGTCAGTCAAAATTATTAGAGCATGAAACAGTCTTTGAAAGTATCTAGAAGCAACACTAATGCCCCATTCACCAGCCAAATATATGACTTTACTCCTGGAATCATTGACTTGAATACATGCATCACCATGACTACAACTATTTGAGCATGAGATTCACCAAATTAAAAACCACACTAAAGATTTTAAAGGATGCAACCAACTTATTACAAGCTATAACACCAAGGTACTTTGACCTTGTGAAGGCTTGCCAGCTATGAAGACGAGAGTCATTCTTACCTCCTGAAAGGCTGCACATTTCCTTGCTAAAGTTTCTTCACTCTTTGATAATTTCAATTCAGAAACAAGACGCTCGTCACGAGGACCGTTAAAGGACCTGTTACCATAACCATAGTTCTGCCTTTGTGGATAAGGTCCAGGTCGGGGAAGGAGACCAGGTCCTCTATCATTTTGCCAACGGCCACGTCCAAAACCCCCTCTTGTGTGATTGTTCGTATTTCGCATAGCGGGCAGAACTGCAAATACAAGATAAGAAGAAATAGGAAATACAGGAAAGAAGATAGCAGCAAGGAGATAGTGGTTTTGTGTCAATCATTTAAGCATTATAGGCTCATTGAATCAGATTTATTGGGTCATCCTAAGAGTCTAGTATGTTCAGAGGTTAAACAAACTCTCCACAAATTCTTTCCCCTTTCTTTGAATGTGCAAGACTATTAGATGATATAGATTAATAAAGCAAATTCTCAAAAAGTAACCTGAAGTTTACACTCCAGTACATGCATATATGGTTGTCAATTGACGGATGGTGTAAACCACAGTCAGTTTATCCTGTTTTCAGTAAATTCCAATAATCTAATTACTAATTGCATTTTTTAGACTTGGTAATACTACTTAATAGTAATGCACCTAAATACACCTCTTGACCAATGACAAGTATTGCTGCGTCTTGGATCCAAACATCTAGTTAAGTCTAGCTTGAAGGCACTTCCCAAGTTTGTTGAAGTAATCTCATACTTAAAATTTACTTGAAAAAAACGCCAATTCATCAGTACAACGTGACATACATCACATTTAGTACTCACAAATTTATTGGTCATAATAATTTTTTTCTCTTCTGCTATATTAACTAAGACTGTAATCCAACTCTAGCATACAACCTAACTAGTCAAATGATTTCCTTCACATCAAGCACATCTGAGAAAACCATAATTGGTAGAAATATCTCTGTGAATGTTGCTAATTAATTCCGTAGCCTTACCTATTAACTTTAGTATGTTGATAATCAACTCTTTATCATAAATGTTAGACACAATACATAGAGCTCAACACCCCCTCAAAGCAGTTTCAAAATCTTGAAAATGGAGCAATCAATAGAAACAGAGTGCATATGCTTTGAATGACAGAAACTTAGCTAAAAGATAAAGTTACACTATAAATACCCAAAAAGAGAATACTCCGAAACTGTAAAAGGGTGTCTGTGATCTGCTCAAGTCAGTGGAAACCAATAAAGAAAAGCAAGAAAATCATAAGGAAGCCCATTCTGTAACCAGTTAATTAAAAAACCCAAAAGGGTTGAACCAAAAAGTTAGACTAGAAAAGAAATTTTCCTTCAATGGGTGCCTTTGATCAGAGTACAACATCCAGAGAGGGCAATCCAAGAAAACAATCAACACAAAACTCAAATGAAAGCAACTCCAAAAACCCATATTAACGCATCAAAAACCTCCCTTAAAATCAAATTTTCAAAAAACAAAGGGGAAGGACAATCAATAAGAGGAAGAAAAAGATATTTACCAGGTACTAAGTAGGTACTAGTGGCAGGAGTTCTCACTATAAGGAGTAATAGTCTCGGTTTGAGATCCTTATCATCCTCAACCTCTTCAGTCTCCTCCTCATTCTCATGATGGTAACTGTTCCAGTTATCATTATTAGTATTATTATAAGAAGACCTCACTTCGCCAAGATTATCGTCATTGTCATTGTCGCTGCCGCTGCCGCTGGCACTTCTGCTTCGACTGTCGGACGACGAGGATCCGGATGATGCCGATGAAGACCCGCCAGACGACGAGGAAGAAGACGAGGATGGCGACGAAGAGGAGCTCTGTTGTTGCTCTTTTTCTTCTTCACCTTCTCGTTCTTCACCGTTGTTTGAATAGTTATTGTTATTCTCCTCATCCTCAAATTCTTCATCTTCTCCAAATAAATTCAGGGCTTGCTCCTCAAAGTCCATCTTCTTTCCGCTGCTGCTGGTTCTGGATAGGATGGGGTGGGATGGGGGCGGGGTGAGGTGGGGTGGCGCGGGGCGGGGTGAGGCTCTCTGGACAATGTGATTCTTGTGAAGTTTCGGAATGAGTACAATGTTATTTTGTTCACTGAGAAGCGAAAGAGAGGATGTTATGTTGGGCCTACAAGTTGATGCTAAATTTACACATATAGCACTAATATAAGCTTCCATCAATTCAAATAGCCAAATGCCAATAGCAAATAGTGCATCGGAAGATTCGGAACACAATCAACTTAGCACTTGTTTGGGCCCCATTTTGAGATAGAAAAAACACATTTTTTAATTTTTTTTTTTTTGAAGACTGTATGTTTAAAAATTTTCGATTTACGTATAATATTATTTTATTGGAGAATATATTATTTACAATGAAATTTCAAAAAAAAGGCTCAAACAACTCCTTAATTTGTAATAAACAGGGACTAAACTACAATGGAAGCTATATAGTGGGTCTTCAATATTCTCTTTTCACAAGGAGTAAAATAGTATGATTCGTTCTAAACTTCGCTCATAGGTGTCACAAAGTTTTGGTAAACCAGGACTCTAAGGTGCAAGCGAAAATTCAAAGTACACAGCATGGACTAATTGCTTCGAATTACACCCCACCAACGTAGCCTGAATGCTATTATGCTTTACAAACAAGAGACCTGCACGGAGCCATGGCCTCGGCAACAACAAGAGCAAAGCCCCTTGCCAAGTGTGAACCATGGCTGCAACCACCTTCCCCCTGTGATCTCTCATCATAGCTCCAAATTCAACAATAGTTATCCCACACAATTGCATCTGTATTTAGTTTAAACCGACCACATGAAGGCACCGCTAACCAGTCATCCTCACCCCACTTGATTGATTCGCATTGTCTCCCACTCTTTTTCACCCATATGATAAACACAGAAGTTGATATGAGGGATGGCAATGAGTAAAGATTTTTCTTTATTTTTTGGTTTCCCTTTCCCGCCACCACTGCCACCGGAGTTCTTGTGCAAACCAAGCGTGAATTTACGAGTGGAATAATTCTAATAGCTGGAACTTTGTTGGTGTTTGATGTTTTAGCATTTTGTGAAGGTAAGATTAAGTGGCATCGTGGATATAATTTTTTTGAAAAGAGTGATTTGAATGACTTAACTTTAAAGAACCATAGGGAAGCGTTATTTGTCCATTATTTAAACCATTAGGTAGCAAATTATGTACAAGTAGTTTTATCCTATTTTTATTTTCAATAACACGTTAAAGCTCCATGTGAAACCTTCGTAACTGTACCAAGAACTTGATTTCACATCCTTTAAATGGCCCTTTGAAATTTGTCACGAACTAGGTTTCTTCAAAGTGTCTTATGAAAAATGATTTCCTTGACAATTGTCCTATAAAAATAATTTTAATATCGCCATTATGATATGGTACCAGATATACCAACGGGATGCGCTTGATTCCATAGGACCGTATAGATTATTGAATAATACTACATGTTGAATATCAATTTATGAGTCATTAATTAATCATGTCGTTTCAAAATTAAGAAAACGGGCCCCATTTAATATGACTAATCATTTAAAAATACCTGAAATAACATAGCATTGTTTGTAGAATACTAGTCCACATACTATGTGGTATATATTTTCAAGAATAATGCCATTTGTCCCAGTGGAATCATCCCAAAGTGATGGGTAGATGATACCCATTTATTTGATCTTACTATTTAATACCACATCACATTGAGATAATCCCTAGCACTAGTCATTTAAAATAGAAGGAAAGCAGCAAAGAGCAAAGCCAACTATTATTGGTTAGAGCTTGAAGGCATAAAAATATTGAAGGAACCAACTAATCAATGAACATTTCTGTAAACACTAATTTACACAAAATTAAAAGAAAAATATAAAGAGTGACCCAGATTTTCACTACACTGTTAACTCCAATATATATATATATATATATATTTTCTTTTTCCCCCAAAAAACTTTTTCCAGCAATTAATTGCAATGAGAACCAGTTTATTCCATAGAAGGCGAGGATGACCATAAGTTCAAAAGCCAGCCAGCCACAATTCCGATGAGTCCAACAAAAAGTGCAAATCTAATTGAGACACCTTGATCACTTTTTTGACTTCTTTGATTTTTAAGAATTTCCTACAAATGAAAAACAGAAATGGTGGAAATCATTATAAGCCCCTTTTTTACACACATTCTTTAATAAAATAATATTTTCCATCACATCAATAATTTTTCCTTACTTTTTAACCACATATTTCCCATCATATCACTACTTAAAATACATTCTTTCTTCAATAATATTCATCAAACACACTCTAAAAGGGTGATACTTAAATTCACAAGTTAAAAGGAATGTAGAGGTTGCATTTGTTTCCATGATTCATAATAAATCTAACGAAGATGTGATGAACAATAGTAACAAAGTATATGCAACGAGTGAAATTTCACATTGAAGCTGATGTACATCAGACCCTCAAGCCCTCAAAGTACTCTAGTCTAAATGCATCAAACGACGAATTATTAAATAAGAAAAAAAAATGGGAAATTAAAAACTTTTTGGGTGGGATGATATTGACAAAGTTTTCAAGTAGATTTCTAGGCACCACCATCCCACCTCTCAAACAAAAGAAAAATGATAAAAAAGAATGCATAGAACAAGTCTCATATTAAACTTTTGAACAGAGTTTGTGTGAACTGACAGATGCATCTGTATATAGTTTGGATGATATAACTATGAGCATCTCAAGTAACAAGCCCACATAATGAAGTTGTACTTCCATTTTCGAGCATTCTAAGCTTTGCTCTAGATTTAGCCTCTATTTGGAAAAAAAAATTATAATGGTTTCATTTATAAATAGATAGAAATTAGAGGTAGATAAGTGGATTATACTTGTGGGACCTTTGGAATGTGTGGCTGAAAATGAAATTTGATCATTTATAAATTAATTCGACTCTTTATAAATTGATTTATAAAGTTTGCCAAATGGAGGCTTACTTGCAAAACAACATAGTATGATAAGAAACAAACCAAAGTTGAAGGGAAAGTGCAGAAATACACTAACCAATTCCTTCCGTAGCTGTTTTGTTTGCTGCACAGCTGCATCTCTTTCATCCTTGAGACGCTGCAATGCCTGATTCTACAACATAGATGACAGAATTATTTATCACAATGACAGATACGAAGTTGAAATCTTGGGTGTAAATGAGCAGATGAACCTTGTGTTGTTAAAGCTGAGCTTGGTATTATGAATGAATTACGGATGTGTTTGATTGATTTAATTTTTCACAAAAAATGCCCCTTTTCCACCTAAATTCTCACTTTTGGGGTGTTTGATTGATAATTTTTTCCATGGAAATATTTTTTAGAAGATTTTCCTCAAAAACAAGAAAATATTTTCTTTAGGGAGTGGTAGGATTTTATTTTCCTAACAATTCTCTTTCTCTCTCTCTCTCCACCAATAAAAGATGGACAAGTATAACGTTTTATAATTGAAAATTAAATCAATCAAACACATTTAATTTTAATAATTTTCATGCAAATAAGTTCTAGACAATTGAATTGTTTTTTTGAATAAAAGAAAGGTAGCAAGGTTCATGCTTGCAATCAAATACGCCCTAAAAGTTTTGAAACTTGGCTCATGTACTCTGCAAGTTGAGCTTGAAGACTGAACGGAATTACTCAAATATTGTGACTAATTTACAATAGGTTATGTAGAATTTATGTAAACAAGCCAAGACAAGAAAATTTATGAACTTCAAAATTTGTTCAAGATCAGCTTGTTACAATTTACAATTCTCAAGCCAACCTTGAACGAGTTTTAGACAAACAGCCTGAGCACCCTGTGGTAGGCATTTACAGCCCTAATTTAAATTTCTGACCAAAAATGGTATTTATTAAACTGGTTATTTCACAAATCAATCACACAAACACATGACATAGTGTAAGCTGCTTGGTGGTGGACAAATGAACTAAGATATCTGTTCAAGAGGGGGGGGGGGGGGGGGGGGGGGGGGGGGGGTTTAAAAATAAGATTTAGCTTAGGATGGTGAGTTACCATTCAAGGCAATTTTTAGAAAATAAAATTGAAATAACGTGTCGGAAAATTAAGAATAAAAAGGGCTAGTAGGAAGTTGGAGAACAAGGACCCTAAAGAGTCATGAGATCTAGGGCAGCCAGAGAGGATGATACCACTATGAACTTTATATAGCCTTCACTATCATAGGAAGTACTATTTAAATAAGGTTCAGGGTTAAGAAATTGTAAGCTTAACACATATTGGACAGCCCCAGCCCCCTCCCAGGAGATTGTGAAACAACCTCAGAGCCTCACCTGTGTTTCTAACATTTAAGCTCAAACTTTAGTTTCACTTGAAAAAGCAACAGGTTGGATTTTAGTCCTAATACAGGACTAACGCATGTTCACACCACACATGCATTCCTGTCTATATTTTTCCCTCTATTAGCTGAGCCAAACACTAAACTTTGTTCCTGGCACCTACAAAGTCTCGAATTCCGTAATTCTTTCCCTTTACTCCCCTAATCCTCTCTCTCCCACCACTCACTTTGAAACTCTCAGCATTATGAAAAAAGCCATCTACAGAAATTATGTCGTGTGCCACTACCCACCCAACTCAAAAATTGAAAAGAAAAGAACAGAATACTATATCAGATTCTTTTATCACCAACATTTCTAGAGAATCAGGTAGGAAAACAGAGTCAATACAATAAAATATTCACTAAAGGAAAATTGAGAACTAACACTCACATCATCAGAGATTGCCGATCGTCGGTGCATCTGCAAACCAAAGAAAATTAAACGGAAAATAGTTGCATGGAGAAAGTGCCCTTAATTTTTCGAAATATTATGCTTTGAAAACATTACACAGGAATGTCAAGGGGGGATCTGCACAACTTTAAAAAGTAAATAGTTTGCCTTACTGAATGAAAATAAAAGTTAAAAAGATTTGTAGACAGACATCAGATGCAGTAAACAGAAGACGTGAGAAAACTTACTAGATTAGTATCAAAAGATGGTTTAGAGTCATCTTCTAAACTTCGAGGAGTTGAGTTAGAAGAAACATAGACGACCTTAAGCTTGCGCTCCTCTATTGTTTGCCCACCCTCTTTATTGAACTTGTTGGATTAACATAAATGTTTTTCCCAGGAAAAAAAAATAAAAAATGACTTAGATTCTTATAGATATAATCAAGTTCACGGTAGGAGAGGACTATATGCTCACAGTATCTTGCGCAAGCTGATCAACATCAACATTTGGAGGCACTATCGTGCTTTGCAGAAGAAACTTATCTTTACATGGAATATCTGGAGGGTATTCCCGTTGAGCTTGAAGGGTGACTAAATACAAATCAAAGACACAAGAACATTATCAATAAAGTTTAGAGCTGTGAACATCAAGGGCAAAATAATACACCATGCACATGAAATCGCAACATGATGACATGTATCTAGTAACTTAAGCTACGAACTTAAATTGAGTGGTTTATAATCATCAGGCGCAGCAGAATAAATCATGTAGACAAATGAGAGCGATATAGAATATAATTTCATGATGTTAGTTTACAGTCTTCTAGGGATCTATATTTAAGCACCCTTTTGCATTTGTGCCGTAAAAAAGCTGCTACTGTTTTTACCCATTTAAAGAATCACATGGCATCTAAAATCCATTAATCCTTGCCATACATTGTAGCACAACAGTATCTTCACCACTAATTCAAATATGAGATGCTGAAGGAAACCACCTCTTATGACAGACGAATCCCATGGATGTATGACACCAACATTTGGCCGCACAAAGTACTTCTTTGGAGAAGTTGTTTTCACCTAACAAATTAAGTATTTCAAATTAAAGAAGTAATACATAAAATATTCTAAAATACCATAATGTCAGATTGAAAAAAAGTTGTCTATTGAGTACTAAATAGAGTACCTTGAAAGCAACATGGTTCTCTGTGTTGTTTGTAATTTTAAGATCACAATAACTGTGTTTCTCCAGCTCAACTGATGAAAGGAACAAACAAAGTCATACATAATCACGAGTTTTAGCAACACGTAATCTACTATAACATCTTGCTAGCTATCGTTTTCCTTAACTTTTCTATGCAATGAAAGACAAAATTCAATTAGGAGACTCTCATGTGAAGGATCATAATGAGGCAGCCAAATTACAGGAGATAATCATGAACATGTTTTTTTAAATGCATTTTGTAGGATAAACATCAAGGTGCTTTGTGTAGATATTATTGACTTGAACGGGAAGAACATCCAATGACATTTTCACTATTGTAGCTGTAACAGTTCAACTCTGTTGCAAAAGTCTCTTAAATACAAGAAAAAGCACATTCCAACTACGTTCAGAGGCAGGGTACATTAGTCATTCCCTTTGTCCAGGGTCATTATTCCAGAAAAAGAAATCTTTTTTGCCCAGTTGAGAATTCCGTAATCATGGATTGTTGATCTTTCATTAGACAAAGTCATCCTAGCCAATTACCCATGTCATTCTTCTCACCCAGACCAAATAAATTGNCAGAGGCAGGGTACATTAGTCATTCCCTTTGTCCAGGGTCATTATTCCAGAAAAAGAAATCTTTTTTGCCCAGTTGAGAATTCCGTAATCATGGATTGTTGATCTTTCATTAGACAAAGTCATCCTAGCCAATTACCCATGTCATTCTTCTCACCCAGACCAAATAAATTGCATCTTCTGAATTTTAACCATTTGTATTTCTTACAACATACATGACACGACACGTCCAACACCCCCCCCCCCCCCCC
>CAIGRO010136819.1:0-10740 GCA_903798355.1 Fraxinus baroniana
GCATTCCATCTTCAAAATCCTTACAAATACCATAACCTTAAATTAATTGTAAACAATGAATCTTTTAGAATTAAATCAATAAAAAGTGAGGAGTAAAATGCCAATCCTTAAAAAAATAAAAACATATATTTAATCAGTAATTTAAATTTTACCATACAATTTTTTCAAAACGTTTTTTCAACTAAACATTTTTCGATAAAATAATTTAATATGCTACCGTATAAGTTGTCCAACCTAGAAACTCAAGGTGGAATTATCCGACAAAAACGCGTTTTATGTTCCAAGTGTGTTCAACTTGCTTAAATAATTTCATACTAAATTAATATATTAATAGGGACCAATTCAGGAATTCGACCAGTTCTCATCAAGATCTCAACTTTTTCTTCTTTTCGGTGTATAGAATCCTCTTCATATTCTTTGACCCTGCTTCCAAAGTAGAATTTTGCTCTGAATATGAAATCTTAAAGCTTGCAACTTTATTCTTGTCCCTTTTCGTCTTTTTATTTCTGTTTTAACCTACTATTAATTTTGCCAGTTCAATGTTCAATCTATGCATACCTTTCGCCTTTGACTTCTGATATTCTTTCATTTTTTTTTTCCTGCTTTCTTGATTGCTCATGTGAGTTGTAGTTGAAAGTTGAAGTATTTGTTCTCTAATATGGTTAGTTGATTTCAAAGTCGGTGAAAATCACTTAGAACTACTATTGATGTTTGTTGTAGTTGGTTTTCTGGGTTAATTACATGGTTCAGTATTGAATTTATTCTCGGCGATTTGAGGTGGAAAAGAAGAATTTTGACTTTTGAAGGTGATGGGCTTTTGGAAATGATCTTAGGATTAGATCTTCGTTACTCATAAAGCATAAGATTGAGTGGTAGAGTTAGTTCTTAATACTTGAACTTAAGTGGTTGTGGGGGAATTGATTGAGTTTGGGACTAGATGGGTAACACTTGTGTTGGACCAAGCATATCGAAAAATGGTATATTTCAATCAGTTTCAGCTGCCATGTGGCGATCCCGAATGCCAGATAATAATGATCCTTCCGTAGATGGGAAGAGTGCTAAAAACGAGACACTGGCGTCTGGTGGAGAACCAGAGTCACCTATGCCAGTTCAAAGCACACCACCGGAACAAGTGACAATTCCAAAGCCGGAAACAAAACAAGAAGAGCTGGTTAAACGTAGAAAGCCTCCTCACATGAAGAGGAGTAACAGTGCAGGGCTCAGGGCTGATTCTGTTTTGCAAAGGAAAACTGGAAATTTGAAGGAGCTTTTTAGACTGGGGAAGAAATTAGGACAAGGGCAGTTTGGAATAACATTCCTTTGCGTGGAAAAAGAGACCGGCAAAGAATATGCTTGCAAATCTATCGCCAAGAGGAAGTTATTGACTGATGATGATGTTGAGGATGTTAGAAGGGAAATTCAGATAATGCACCATCTAGCCGGGCATCCTAATGTTATATCTATTAAAGGGGCATATGAGGATGCTGTTGCCGTTCATGTTGTTATGGAGTTATGTGCAGGAGGCGAGCTTTTCGATAGAATCATTCAACGAGGACATTATACTGAAAGGAAGGCAGCTGAGCTTACTAGGACTATAGTTGGAGTTGTAGAAACTTGTCATTCTTTGGGCGTTATGCATCGTGACCTTAAGCCCGAAAATTTCCTTTTTGTTGATCAGGAGGAAGAATCACTCCTCAAGACAATTGATTTTGGATTGTCAATATTCTTCAAGCCAGGTATACAATTCTTATCCTTTTGCATTTTTTATGTGTCAAATTAATCCTTATTCACACTCTAGAAAAGTTTGCTGTTTGATCTGTAATTGCAAGAGCATGTAAATATTTTTTTATTAGTGAAAGTTGGGAAGAAGAAAGCTACATATTTTGATGGTATGGTAAGAGTGTCTTTCAATACAAGCAACTTATTTACTTAAAAGTAAAGAGAGAAGTAATATATCCAAACATACGTGGAAGCAAAGGTAATTTTTTACCTTAACCTTTAAGCTCAGCCAAACATGCTCTTAGTATGGAATTTGATTTAGAGTCTGTTTGGTAACAATTAAAATCCAATTAAAATTGAAAATATGGTCGTTATTGGGTCCCACCAGTATAATAAAAGTCAACAATAACGGCTAGTTTTTCAATTTTAATCTCTACCAAACAGGCTATAACAAGACTACCACGGCTACTGATCCCTATGTGTTATAAGCTTTTTCATTTGTTAAACAACTGGATCCTCTGGTTCTTTGTGATGAGTTTCAAGATACGGACCTACCTGCTTGAATGAAACCAAAATAATAATGAATCATTCTGAATCGATTTTGTTTCCTTCATCATTGAACTGTCATCTTGGTATGTTCTTGAGCAAAGCATCCATATATTTTTAATTTATTAACTGTATGTGTTTTCTTGATATCATTCTCATTTTCCATTATGTGATATTTCTTCACATGGTTCAAATCATTTTAAAATAGATTGAAGTAATAGGCCATCCTCCATACAGTTTTTTATATTATGAATCGTAGTCAGTTCACTAGAACGTATAATATAGCAGCCTGAATTTTATTTCTACTTCTATTAGCGGCATTTATTTGTTGTTTCTGGTATCTATTATTTAGTCACAAGTTAATCTGTTAAATTGTCACCAACAGTTGGCCTGGTGGTTAAGTTCTATCTGATTTGACTCTAGTGGGAGGAGCTTGAAAATGTGGACCTATACCATTGGTCACTCCGTCACCAACAAAAAAATAGTAATAAATTTACCGGCCAAAAAAAAAAAATAGTAATAAATTTTATTTATTTATTTTTAAAAAAAGAGGAAGAAAAATGCCAAAATAGTTGACTGCCAATTATATTCTACATCACTCAAATTATTTTTCTTGTGCATGTATAGCAGGGTGCAAGACAATACATACGTAATAATACATTCAGCTGAATGGGTTAACTAGAAAGCATTTATTATTTTATTATGCTATTTAGACTGGCTTATCATGTCAAAACTATGAACCTTTCTGTTATAGTATATTTGAAATAGGATACAATAAACAAAGAAAGAGACTTGTAGAAGACAAAGGAGAAAGAAAGGGGAAGAGAGGGAGAAAGAGAAGAAGATGGAGATAGAAAGAGGAGAAGAAAGACAGGAGCAGAAAGAATTATTAGAGGGCAAAAATACTTGTTTATTCAATAATCAAGTCTAAGTATTACAATGCAACGACCATCTTTATATAGAGTTTAAACTAATCTAGTTTAATTAGGAAATAACTAATAAAATACTAAAACTAAATAAATCCCTAATTGATTTTCCTAAAATCTATTAACTTGGAACGTCTTCCATATAATATCTAATAGGATCTCCATCAGTATTTCTTGCTTGTACAAACCCTTTTTGTGTTTGACTGTATTACTGTTTGTGACGACCCGAGTTCTAGGATTCAAGTGTCACTGAAATCGTGTTTTGAACATTAAAAAAAAAAAATTGGTTTCTAAAACTTGAAATTTTATTAAATATTCTCATAAAAATAACGTGAGTTCATCCTTAACTTGAAACTTGGCATCAAATAAAAATTTACTAAATCAATACTAAATAAGTTCTTAAATAAATAAACATAAGCCTGGTGGGTTTCTTTTCACTTGCCACTTCTCCAGCCTTCCCCGGCCTTGATTGCGATGTACCTTTAATTTCTTGAAAGGGGATGTGGGTTGGTATGGAATTTTTATGCGTAGCGCCACTATACTCCGATCCAAACTTAAATCATACATTAAGGACCTTATAATCAGTGTTCCAAAAACATAGCGTACATTTATAATCCCACTAAATACTTGTACACATATCTTGTGGAAGTGATAAGAGAAATATTTAAAAATATATTGTGACTTTACCCTTGACCCACGTTCTAATGAATATGGAATATTTGTGTTTGTGTGTATTTCACATAGAAATGAATGTACTTGAAAATGGAACATATAATACCTATTTATAGGGACCACCATGTTTTGAAAGTTCTAATTCAATTGAGCTTTGAATTTTAAAAATGATAATATCTTATAATTATCTCAACCATATTTCAGTTAATGAGATAAGATAATGAATTTAAAATAACAAAAAAATTATCACCATAATTTCTAAAATTAAATAAAGTAGAGGTAAAATCAAAATATTATCTTAATAAATTAAAATTAAAATTTTAATTAAAAGAGATAAATTGAAACATTATTTCAATTATCTTTTAACATATATACAATCAACATTTTATCTCAATTGGAATTTGATTTTATATCATTCATTTAAAATTTCAATTTAATTAAAAAAGATAAAATTAACACGTTATCTCCATTATTTAATTAAAATTAAATAAGATTTTAACCACTTGTGCTTAAGCCCAAAATGAAAAATAAAACAAAACGTGTGGGCTATCATTTCACATAATGGGCTTTCATGTAACTGATCAGGTTAAAATATTAATTGTGTCTATTTTATTTTTTATTTTTTTTTAATGGGCCAAACCTAAATAAAATTAGGCCATAGGTACGGTCATTACACTGTTAGTTAGTATGAGTTGATTAACTAAAGTGGGTTGGGTTTTGTTACATTTAAAGTATAGTTCCAAATACTAGTCTTTTGACTTTTTTAACCTGTAATTCTATCATCTGGCTCTATCATAGACTATTAAAGCTCTAATTACAAGCAAAAGCAAATAACCATTTTAAAATCGATGATATGTCCAGTTTAGAGCCTTTTATCGAAACGAGATGAAATTAGCTTTGGAATACAACTGCCTGCTAAATGCCATTGTTCAACATCATACCACCACCGGTTACTATACACGTAAAACCTCAAAACTACCCACACATCTGTTACAAGTATATTATTTCACCCTTAAAACTGATTTGTAAAGGAGTGCCCCAATGGCATGCTTTCCATGGACGATGTACGACGCACTAGCAATCACTACATTCACCCCTCTCCAAAACAAACATGACAGTTCATTTTCTCCGGCTGGGTAGTTCATAGAACCGATCTTCAACTGAAAGTAGCCCTCTCTGGATTAACATGTCCTCGACGAGGATCCTCCAAGAAGGGGTGTTTGCTCAGATGTAGAACCTTGGGTAGAACCGATTGTTAAAATTGGCCTGTAATGGGAAGGTGCCCAATTTGCTTATAAGCTCACTAGATAGACATTCCGTGATAAATTTTGACCACATCTTGTTACTCGAGGTGTCAACTTGTGACATGACCATCTTTTGTGTATTGAATTCTGCTCAACTTGGTAAAGTATTAGAAAGTCAACCGAGTAATGGACTTCAAATTGGGGGCCTTTTCTGGATTCAGGCCAATTGTAGTCCGGTTCAGGAACATGAACTGAATACGAGTATGGTTTGGCTGACAGAAGTGCATTAACATCAACATAAAATCATAAGAACAGTGGTTAAATCTGCAAATTTTTTACTACAACCCTTGTACAAATAAAAATGCATTCAAATTTTACATTCACATTCTCATCTGTTCTCAAGATAGCTTATGCTTTATTTGTTTAGATTAATGCTTTAAGATATTGATTCACGTTGAAGGAATATATATTCAAATACTTTTGAGTCCTAGAATTAGATATTGATACAACTTTCAAAAGTAACAATTCTCTTTTCATGTGTTGCATGCTATGATGCACACACGATATGTGTCGGATACGCTGACACACGATTTTTAAAAAAAGTGCAGACACGACACGTCATCGACACATTGATTAAATTCTTAAAAAATTTTCATTTATATAGTATAAATTTAATTTTCTATTTGTTAATTTTTCTTGTTGAAATCTTTTAAACACGAGTACTTATTTGTTACTTGCTAATAATTTTGAATTAACAATATATAACTAATATAAAAAGAAAAATGATTGCGGTAAAGTGTCCGAGAAGTGTCGGTATCAACTCGTGTCCGACATGTGTCGGACATACTACCCTAATTGAAGTGTCCGTGCTACAGAGGTTGCATGTATTTTTTCCTTGGGTTTATTTTCGTATCTGACGAGGAAATGGTACTAATCAATTTTCAGGAGAAAAATTTACTGATGTGGTGGGCAGTCCATATTATGTCGCACCCGAAGTTCTTAAAAAGCGCTATGGGGTTGAAGCCGATGTTTGGAGTGCTGGAGTAATTGTTTATATTTTGCTCAGTGGAGTTCCTCCTTTCTGGGCCGGTGAGAATTGTGAAAGTTTCTATTCACTGAATTATGTGCATGTTTTATATACCTTATTAAACTGTTTTGGATAGTAGTATGAACAAGATTTTAGCCTCTTTTCCCTTCTCAATATTGTTTAGTACTATTCAACACCTTACCAAACATTACATTAATGTCATAATTTGTACTGATATGAGTGTAGCCTCTCTATTCTTTATTGACTATAGAAAATGAGCAAGGAATATTTGAACAAGTGCTACACGGCGAACTTGACTTTGCCTCAGATCCCTGGCCAAGTATATCAGAAGAGGCAAAAGATTTGGTTAAGAGAATGCTTGTTCGAGACCCCAAACGGCGTTTAACTGCACATGAAGTCCTGTGTAAGTATCTTTGATGGAATTGTTTTAAATTATTTTGTATATAGAGAGTTGCTCGATTCAAGTTGGAAGAGAGTTGGGGTGCAAAAAACTTTGACCAAATAAGTTGGTAATCTATTCTTGTTTTTGAGACCACTATTCCAAATCTAAATTCTGAAATGTGCAATTTTTGCTAATAAATTGTGTTGATTCGTTTTTAGATCCCTGAGACGTTCTGGGTTAAGGTCATAATGTCAATAATCTATTGTAATGGGTTCTCTCCTTCTGTGGCACACAATATGTACTTACATATTTGCTTACCCGATGCTTAAACGTTCTGTAGGCCACCCTTGGGTTCAAGTTGATGGTGTGGCTCCTGACAAGCCTCTGGACTCTGCAGTTTTGAGTCGCATGAAACAATTTTCGGCAATGAACAGACTTAAGAAAATGGCTCTTAGAGTAAGTCTTGGGGTTTTAAATCTATATTTTCTGCTATTGGAGAAGTATAAGTCTTACAAAGATATTTAGTTATATATTTACAAATTTAGATGTAAGAAAATGGAGCATGTAATATATTAGATGCACATACATTGCAGGTAATTGCAGAGTCCTTATCGGAAGAAGAAATTGCTGGCCTGAAAGAAATGTTCAAGATGATAGACACTGATAACAGCGGCCATATCACTTTTGAAGAACTCAAAACAGGACTGAAGAGAGTCGGTGCCAATCTGAATGAGTCTGAGATTTATGATCTAATGCAAGCAGTAAGTACCTGATCAAATGTATAGCTTTTGTCCTCTTTAACTGCTCGCCCAAATTTTTGTACCACTTAAGTGAGCATCTTCAAGAGATTCTAAATACAAGATGGTCTCTATTTTAGAGAGTCAAATGCTTAAAAATAAACTCCAAGAGACTTTATTTTAACTTTTTAAAATAAACAGGAAGTTTGGCTTTACAAATTTCAATACTCTACTTCTTAAAATATTCTAATCATATTTGATTTGATTTGATTGGCCATTGCAATATTAAAAATATGTTAAATAAAAGATGAGGAGAAATCAATAAGCGCCTGTTTGAGGCCCATTTTTTTTGCCCAAAATGCATTTTGTAATAGTATTTTGATGGAGAACGTGTGGTCTAAAAATTAGAAAAAAGTTTTAGGTTTGCGTGTAATATTATTTTATTAAAGAATTTGGTTGAAAATAAGAGAAAAATGTATTTTGGAAATAATGGGGACCAAACAAGGGTTAAATGTTTCCTGAAGCAAAATGAAGAGCTAAAATAGAGAGTATTGTTGAAGTGTATAAATAATTTTAATCTCTGTATTATACATAAGATGCTCTTTATAAATAGTCTCTTGAGATGCTCTAAGAAAGATGTTATACTTCATTTGAAATCAATAGCTACAGCCACAACAACTACGCTTTGGAACATGAATCTTTCTTTGCCATTCTGCCCTTTAAAGGCCTAACACTCAGAATCACGAAGCGTTCCCGGTCTAATAACTATTCTATAGAACTTGATTTTAACACTGATGAAATGTTCCCATTACATAGAAGTAGCAATTTCTGTTTCAACCAACTTGCTCTTATCCTCATCATTACATTCTCTTCATAAGTGTTTCTTTTATTTCATTGCCCACAGTAGAAAGAAGATACTATACCTTCATTTTCTGCTCTAATTCTCTGTAATTGCAGGCCGATGTTGATAACAGCGGAACCATTGATTACGGGGAGTTTGTAGCTGCCACATTGCATCTCAACAAAATTGAGAGAGAGGATCATTTATTTGCTGCATTCTCATACTTCGATAAAGATGGAAGTGGCTATATTACCCCAGATGAACTTCAACAAGCATGTGAGGAGTTTGGCATGGAGGATTCACGCATTGAAGAGATGATCCGAGAAGTTGACCAGGACAATGTGAGTTCGTCCTTTTGCAATATTTTGATGTTTTATGGTTTAATAACAAGAAAGAGGGCATCGAGTTCTAAGCCTCAGTTATCTTTGTACGATATGATTAGCCTAATATCTAACAATAAAGGAGGAAAAATTCTACTGTGTGTTTGGATGACAAACTCAGCGACATTTTCTATTACAATTGATCTTTGTTATAATTTTCTTTATAAATGCATCATATTTAGTTTAATGTTTAGAACACATGACTAGATTCTTTTGATTTCTTTTGCAGGATGGACGTATTGATTACAACGAGTTTGTTTGCATGATGCAGAAAGGGATTTCAATTTCTGGTGGTGGTAAGCGAGGCCTAGAGACTAGTTCAAGCATAAATTTCAAAGATGTGCTTAAACTTTAACACAGGCTTTCAAGATGCTTTTGTTCCTTATTCTTTTCATTTTCATTTTCCTCGTCCTATGGAAGAGGTTATGATGTTAGAAGGGTATAGTAAGAAGCCCTTGTGGTTTATTCTTGCATTTCAAAATCCACTTTTCATTTGTGTTTCTCACTGTTGTAATGTGAAGACAACACAAAAACTAAATTTTGCTGTTAAAGGTCATTTTTTGGTGTGGAGCAGTTGGGTTTTGATGTAGGTGCTACCCTTCCTGGTTCGAGGAAGATCGAAGAATAGATTATCACTTTAAGGGACGTAAAGACCTTTGGCGTAAAAGTCGAGCAATGAAAATATATTCGACTTAATATTTGAAAATAGCATCGAGCGATAAATTCTAGTGTTAGCCAAGTGGTTTTCAATGCTGAATACCAAACATGCCATGCAAGAATGAGAAATACATTTACAAGCACATCTAATTCACGTCCGAGTAAGAAACCCAAAATCAATATGTTTATCCATAAACACGTAAAAGATGTCATGGTTTTACCTTGACAGTAACTGCAGTCCATATCAAAAACACATCAGCTGGAAGAGAGAAAGATCTAGGTTTCAAGGAAGTAACACCACAACAGTAGTTTTCAGGCGAGAAAGAACTAATGAATTCATCAAGGTAAAAAAGAGGGTATAATTTACATAAGAAACTACAGGTCTAAAAGAGGACTTCGAACCAAAATTGACATTACTTAGATGGTATATTGTTCTGATCTGTTACAAGTGGGTTTTAGCAAGCATCTTCCCGACTATAAGTGCCAATTTTGAATTTGTCCGAACTAAGATCCTTAATAGGAACGACCACTGGCATTGTTGTAGACTCGACCCTGAGGATATGGAACCCGTCCTTCAGTTCCTCGGTTTCCTCCCACACCGGGAAATGGGGATTGGCTATAAGAGTTAATACGATCCATGTGACCAGTTGGATATGGTTGTGGAGGGACAGCCGGAACATAAGGGTTGTTGGGGCCGGTTCTGTCCAGGAGGAAGTTCATTCCAGCTTGCTGATACTGTTGTAGTCTTGCCTCTGACTCCCTGCGAAGAAACTCTTCTCTTCGATTAGCTTGTTGTGCTCGAAGAACTGATAATTTCTCCTGGTACTTGTTATTGATCTCCATTATCTTCTGAAGAAGGTAAGACATTGTAATGTTGGTAAGAAAATAAAAATAAATGTTCTTCATCACGATAGAAAAAATATTTCAGAAACGTTTGTTTTACTTTTTAAGTAATTTAGTGCAGAGTGCAGACAAATATGTTTTCTTGGTTCGGGTGGTCAATAAAGGTGGTTAACGGGAGTTCAATAGTAAGATACTGTCGATGACAGATTGAGTGAACATGTGGCATTTATCAACTTTAAAGTGAGATTAAAGAGACCACTCTTAGGTGCTCCCACTTAATTAACGTGTCGCAAGTAAACATGGCATTGTTATATTTTTGCCTTTCATGCAGTCATTAGATTGGAAAAACAGCAACTAGAAAAAGCTAGCAGCTGCATATAACCAAGGTTTTTTTTGTCATATCAAATTAGAGTAATGCTATTTGTACATAATTGTATACATAATGATGTACAGATAGATGACATGGAAGAGACAGATTATAATTAAGTGAATTTCTTTTCTTTCGTTCCTTCTCTTTTTTTCTCTCTTCCTTCCATTCCATCTATCTGTACGTACACAATGATGTGCAAATAGCACTACTCATCAAATTATATGCAATCTCTAGATGTTCCTAGAAAGCTATTCAGTTCATCTTCACTAGAACAAATCAAAATAGCTTTCCATAAAATATTCTCATATAGCAGAATAACAAGAATTATTATGGGAGAGAGAATAAGAGAAAGAAGGGGGGGGGGGGGGGGGGGGG